>JAVMKO010000002.1:200378830-200623830 GCA_032164245.1 Sternotherus odoratus | reverse complement strand
TGCATAGGGAATTATATGTTGAGTGAATGCTTAGTCTGGGTATGTTCTTTCTAGAGAAGACAAGGATGGTATTGTGTAGGGTGAATTTTTTTTTATTTTTTTTTAATAGAAAGTAAAAAAGGTGCAGCTGGGAGATGAATTGGCCTTATTTTTTTTAACAATAAATTTAAGTCCTCCATTTTAAGTTTCACTAAATATCTCTTTACATCCTGGTTTCAAGCAGATAATACTGTCCCCTATTGATAAGATGGGAGAGGGAACTGGTGTCCGAATATTAAAAAGGTATAGAGGGAGAGAGATCTGTTGCATGATTTCTTCACTAGGCCACCACTTCCACTTCTTTCTTCCCACCTCCCCCCAGTACCGTTCTTCCGCAAAAGAGTTGAATGGTGTGATTGGGATCCACCACCACCACTCCAATCAAAGAATCAGCATGGTTCCTAAACAAACAAGACTTAACCTTACATTCCACACCTCAAATCAATGGCCATGGCTGTCAGGGGGATGGACAGAGGAAAGAGGAGCTTCCACCATCCGTGATCTCCCTGTAACAGCAGCAGGACCACTTTGCTCCTGCCCTGACCACACACCTGAAGAAAGGAACAACTATTGTCTTAGACTCCCTTAGGGTAGGGGGAGGTGCATACCCTGAGGGGAAAGGAGATGGGTTGCATCCAGTAGTCGCTTTCCACCCTCTCCCATACTTCCTCTTCCCAGTTAATGCACTTAGTCTTTCTGTATAGGTCAGATCTGTAGCACATCAGCATCTTCTAGTGCTGGGTAACAGGAAAGAAGTGACAGCTCCACTGATCTCATAGGGATACAAATAGATTTTTCCCAATCCAGCTGTAAGGCTTTACATCATTGGTTGCTCTTGTCTTCCAACACTCTGAGCTGATGGCTGCTCCTTCAACCCATCAGAGTTCACGTCTATTGGAACTATTGGAACTTCATGGTGATCCCTCTCCAGAAACTTAGCAAAGACCTGTTTAGAGACTGCCTTCCTTGATAGAGGCCATTGATCCTGTTCCCAGCTCAGTTACCTTCTGCTCCCCCCAAGTCTGGAATTCTAATGGTAGGGGAGGGTGCATTAATAATTCTCTTTCTCCCTTCCCCTTCAACTCCTCTCAAAAATAATCTTAAACTCCTTTTTCTTATAACTACAGTACAATCAGTAAGCAAATGAACAGTTAATAAGGCTCTACTTGGCAATATTATGGATCCTGCAATATTAGGTTTCCATTGCAATTTTTATTTTAATTAGCTTACTTTACCCAGTCCATGATTTTGCATACATTTTGAAAGTGCAGTATTAATTGTATAAACATTCAATGCCTGTAAAATGTAAAAGGCTGAAGTGACTGGACTTGATTTCTATAGCAGTTGTTTTAGACTTTTAGATTTTTTTATTTTTATATCTTATATTGTTTTTATATTTTATATTGTACCAGTCACTTATTTTTTTAAAAAAATGCAATATATTTGCAGGGAAAGTGGCTGGATTATTTAAAAAAAAAATGGCAGACATAAAATAATACTTGAATATTGTTCCAGCAATTTTTTCTTAAACAAATAGGTCTACTGCTCTGGTTCTTCCAATTAGTGCTATTAGAGAGCCATTATTATTTTTCTGTGATTTTCCATGTCTTGTTTACAACTCAGCCACAATTATTTGAAGATCATCCTGCGATTCAAGTAGGGCCTTAATGGTTAGTGAAATATCTTCAATATAGCTGGTTTTAACTCCCCACCTCCTTAAGAAGAGACCAAGATTGGTTCGAAGAAAAAATGGGGACGAGGGTTGGCCAGAATATCAATTTAATTTACAGTGCAGCAATGCTTAAAGTTTGGGAAATGTCATCATTTCGAGGTGGGAGGAATAGATCCAGAGGCACCAAGGAATTCACAGAACCGATACAAGACAATATCTGAGGTAGACTTTAGACTTTAAAGTCAGAAGGGACCACAATGATCGTCTAATCTGACTTCCAGCACAATGCAGGCCACAATCTCACTCTCAGATTTCTGCTCCAGATCCCTAAATGGCCCCCTCAACGATTGAACTCACAACCCCGGATTTAGCGAGCCAATGCTCAAACCACTGAGAGATCCTTACCCCATGTCCATGTAGATTGCTTGTCTGTATCTTAGAGCAGATTAAGTGAAACATAGTAAGTGGAGTGAAAGACCTACTTTTATTAAATACTCTTATTTGGGAAACACAAAAATTACTTTTTAGGGAAAGTTTTTAATTTCACTTATCTGTGCACTGCTTTCAGGTAAAGTTTGCAAAAAAAAACACCCTGAAACATCCTTAAAGTTTACTGATGGGAAGGGGGTGCTATTAGTTAAGTAAAGGTGTGTCCAAATAGGGCCTATATTGCTGATGGATGCTTTCCAGGCCTGGGCTTCAGCAAACAGCTGGAAAAGGGTGAATTTCAGAAACATGGGTGCTTTACTGGGAATTTTCTGGCACTGTTTGTGGAATTCTCAAACCTAGATTACCATAGATTAGTTGCTGTGACAGGATAAATGAAGAGGCAGCTGAAATGTAGACTATTTATGCTTGTATACATTTAACAGAGGCCAATGAAGAGCATGGAGGATTGGTGGTATATGCTCTTGGCTGCTCATTTCCTTCAAGAGGCAAACCATTGCATTCTCTACAAGCTGAAGAAAATGCCACAGATTTGGGTAAAGTAACCTTCAGAAAATTGCTGGAGTATTAACATTTTCTCATTGATTGTGTTCCACCATGTTTTTTAAAATCTTGTTTTTAAGGCACAAGGAATGTTAATCACAACAATAATTGTCATTTATTTTAACTTGTATCTTCATATAAAGGGCCAGATCATGATCCTATGTGACGTCAATAGCGAAATTCCCATTGACTTCAAACCGACCAAGAATTGTGCCACATGTTGGAATTTTCAGAATGTTCCTAAATACACAAATACTTAAGTACACAGGCCTGTTGACTTTGTGTGCTCTTAAAGTCACTTAGGTGCTTTGGAAAATCCCTCACATGGAATTCAAAAGGAGGAAAGCTTCTGAAAATCTTTCTCCTTCAAAAGTCTACAGCTATTAGTTAGTAACCGTAGTGAATGTTGGTATTCCCCTTTAAATGTAATGTAGCTGTGGTTTGTATAAAGGTAGTCATTTAGAATGATCACTTCTTCCATGTAGACATCTGCAAGTCTAGTATGATAAAGTTCCAGTGCCTGTCAACTTGAGCACCATAAATAAGAATTGTTCACTAGGCAACAGGTATGCAGGATAAATGTTAAAATTATAATGAGTGAGAAGTTTAGTAATATCCTGTATCAAAGGAGTTAAGGGATTTGCCATTCTTTACCATCCGGTGACAACCCCAAACTACAGCATATAAATATTAGACATTCGTTGGGATTTTCAAAGAAGTTCTAGGGATTTAGCTAGGCATCTTCCATTTAACTTTAACCTTTGCTGGAAGAATGGCCCAAATTTAGTGTTAAAAATATATATATGATAGTTGCTTTGCTTTTTCCCATGTGATTAATTTGCTCAGTGAATTGTAGCCTGGCACCTTGTCCCACATAACCTGTCCTTTTAACGCATTTGTGTTCTATTTTCACAGGATTCAGACCTTCAAGCAAGTCCACTACCTTGAAAGTGGTGGCTGAACATCTTCCAAGTGAGTTCCATCTCCAGGGCTTGAATGCTTTTCAAATAAATAGGCTCTCTTCTTTGGGTGCTCCACTTGAGGTGTTTGTGCACCCCTGCGCTTGTACTCGGAGACTTTTGGTAGCAGTGCCTGGCTGGGTCACATGCATGGTCCCTGCCTCATGCCACTGCAGGCACTTACTTCGTTTACTTATTAGCAGCTGCTTAGCTTGTTTCCTTTTTCTTCTTGGTTTTAAGAAGGGGGGGGAAACACCTCAGGGTCAGGAACTTCAGAAAAACAGCTGTTTTGAGGGCCAAGGCCCCCTCCACCGGAATGCCTGGTTTCCCCGGCTTTCAGCGGCTTGCCTCCAGGCTTGCAGTGCCTGTCCCTGACAGCCCCGGTTGGTGTGTCTGTTGCCTGGGTGAAGCAGGCATGCAACAAAATTTTGCATTGCCTCGGGCTCACGGCCAGAAGGGCACAGAGTGGAAGGGGCTCTCTGACCAGCGTCGGGGCATGAGGCTCGGGACCCTATCCCCCACGTTGCCAATTGCGGCTTCGGACAGGGTCCTTTCTCCAACCCCACATCGAAGTGCCCCACCGGGTGTCACTCAAGGAAGAACCTGGGTCCCCACCTCAGGAATTTTTTTTAAAAAAAACCAGCCGTCCTGCAGATAAGATGTGCTGTCAGCACCGGGAGCTCAGGTGGCTGAGCGCTCCGGCATTGCTGCAGACAAGGGCTCCAGGGGACAGCTCCGGCACAGACACTGAGGGGAGGTTGAAGCCCTGTGCCTCCATGCCACAATCTACAGCCACTCTGCGGGCAAGCATCCAGTGCCAGGAGCCGAGGTGATGGGAAAACTCCGGCACCACTAGAGCCTGAGACTCTACCAGAATGGGCTCCGACGCAGGTACTAAGGGGAAATCAAAACCCCATGCCTCTGCACCATGATGTATGTTCATTCCTTGGGCGGGCATCCCATACCAGCACTGGCTGTGCCGTCAGCACCGGGAGCTGAAGTAGTAGAAAATTCTGGCACCGCTAGAGCTAAAGACTCTGCAAGAGCCAGCTCTGACACAGGCACTAAGGGGAAACCAAAATCCTGTGCCTCTGCACTGCGATTTACAAACGGAGGTGTGGCGCCACTACAAAACGTGGCTTCTTCAAAGGCACACGCACAGAGGCGCAGCCAGCGGCACCGCCTTCTCCCCCCGCAGCCCTGGCACTGACTGGAGCCTTGGTTACACTTGCACTTTATAACACTGTAAAGCCGCCGGGAGCGCTATAACCTCCTACCCATCCACACTGGCGAGGCACGTAGAGCGTTATAAATCTGAGTTTATAGCACTACTGATAATCCACCTCCGCACGGGGAATAAGAGCTGTAGCGCTCCAGCTGTAGCGCTGTGGCGCGAATGTGGACACCCAATGCGCATTAATTAGCCTCCGGCCTGGCCCATAATTCCCGTTCGAGCCACTCTGGTCATCACTTTAAAACTCTTTTGTCACGTCCTCAGGTGACCACACGTCAGACCCGCCCTTTAAATTTCCAGGGAAATTTGAAAATCCCCTTCCTGTTTGCTCTCCGGCCAGGCGTGGAGTGCTCTTCAGGGAATTTTTGCAGGTGACTTTTTTGCTTTGCGATGACTCTAGGTGCCATGCCTCCTCGCAATAGGCGATCTCCAGCATGGAGCAATACCGAGGTGCTGGACCTCATCAGTTGTTGGGGGGAAGAGGCTGTCCAGTCTCAGCTGTGGTCTAGCCACAGGAATTGATGCATATGGCCAGATATCACAGGCCATGATGGAAAGAGGCCATGAGCGGGACACTCTGCAGTGCCGGGTAAAAGTAAAGGAGCTTAGGAATGCGTATTGCAAAGCCCACGACGCAAATAGCCGCTCTGGGGCAGCCCCGGTGACTTGCAAATTCTACAAGGAGCTGGACGCGATACTTGGTGGTGATCCAACGTGCACTCCATCGACCACCCAGGACACTTCCCAGCCCACCAGTGAAGGGGGAGAGAAGAGGAGGGCAAAGAGGAGGAGGAGGTGGCAGCGACCCAGGGCATGGAAGAGTCCCAGGAGCCATGCAGCCAGGAGCTCTTCTCAAGCCAGGAGGGCAGCCGGCCACAGCGTCCAGCGGTTGCGGGTGGCAGGGCAGCAGCAGCGGATTGCGCAGGTACAGCTACTTTTCTATTGGGAAGGCAGGCAGCTTGGGCGAGGGTGGAAAGGATGCTTGCCTACATGTGGAATAGTGCACTGATGTACTCTGACATCGCAGTAAACGTCATCAGTCATTTCTTCAAAGATCTCAATAAGCGCTTGCAATGCGCCTGCACAGGTTTCTCAGGAGAGTTAAGTGTGGTCCCTGTCCCGATCATGGTCACTAGTCCCCACCACTGTTCTACGAGGGGTGGGGGGAACATTGCTGCACAGAGGCAAGCTGCCTATGGCCCTGGGCAGAAGCCACATCTCATTAGAATGCCCTCCCTTTCTTCGTCCGTCACCCGCAGCAGTGAGAGACCTTCCAGCACGAACACCTACAGAGAATGTTGGGACAGTGCTCAGAGTACGGTTCCCGCAAATGCCTTGTGCTCCCCCCAAGCCATAGGACAGCACCGTAGGGAAACAGTCATTTCCCCCTGCATCCGGAGACAACTCACCATGGCAGGGGCTCCGTTGTTGTCTGTGTGCTGTCTGTGGGACAGGCAAACTATACAGACAAACAGGGAATGCGGGGGAATCATCACTCTGTCTGTTGTATACAAGGGAATCCTCTGTTTATACTTTTCCCTTTTTTCCCCTGTCTAGGTTTGACCTTGAATATGGCATCACTTATCACCAGCTGACAGGCTGAGGTGGCTGAGGAAGAGGCCACGAAAGAGCAAAGAGGATCTAGTACAGCAAATAATGCAGCAGTCTGTAACTGAGAATCGAATTGCACAGCAGTGGCGGTAGAATGAGAGCAAGTTGAGGGAGAAGGCATGCCAGGAGAACACGAGTTACCGGCGGGAAACCACTGATATGCTGTTCTCATTAATGAAAATGCAAGTAGAGACTATGCAGCAGATTGCTGCCATTCAGGAGGAGAAGCACTGCGCTCACTGCCCCCGTAATCAGTTGCCCCCAAACCCTTCCCCTTCTGGTCGCTATCATCAGCTATCTGGTTATTACCACCCACAGCTGCCTCCAACCCCTGTGTCTTCACCAACCAACCCCCAAACCCAGGACCCTTATCCACTGCACTCAACCCCTAATAACATGCCTTATTGCCCTCCAGACATGGGGTTCGGAGGACACAGTAACTCGGAGGGCATTGGAGAGTATGAGATCCGGACATACTCCAATCTCTGACTGACCCCATCCCACCCCACCCAAATCGCACCACCTTTTAGCCTTCTTCATAACCTTTTATTTCAGCAGCTGAAGTAGCTGCTCAATAAATGAATTGTCTTTTTAATAAATGGGTTTCTTTATTCAGTGTACATAGATTATTAATGGCTACAGAAAACTAAATGCCTTATCCTATTAAAAGAATACGCCCTCCCTCTGCACTTCCCATTAGAACTGGCTTTCAGCCTCAAAATGCTCCCTCAAGGCATCCCTGATCCTTGCAGCCTTGCGCCAGGCCCCTCAGAGCCCTGCTCTCTGGCTGTGCATATGTGGCCTCCAGGTGTTGAACCTCCGAGGACCATGCCTGAGTGAAGCCTTCGCCCTTCCGCTCAGAAAGATTATAGGGCACAGCATGTGGAAATAACCACGTAGATACTTCCCTCTGCCAAGTCTAGCTTCCCATAAAGTCAGCGCCAGTGCGCTTTGAGATGCCCAAAAGCACACTCCACAGTCGACAGTGGCTCAGCCTGTAATTGAACCTCTCCTAGCTGCTGTCCAGGCTCCCCGTGTAGGGTTTCATGAGCCAGGGCATTAAAGGGTAAGCGGGGTCGCCAAGAATAACAATGGGCATTTCCACTTCCCCCACGGGGATCCTCTGGTCTGGGGAAAAAGTCCCAGCTTGCAGCTTCTTGAACAGGCGGAAGATACGTGTGTCATGCACCTTTCCCGACCGACCTGCGTTAATGTCAGTAAACCACCCACGGTGATCCACAAGTGCCTGAAGAACCATGGAGAAGTACCCCTTTCGGTTAATGTACTGGTCTGCTAAGTGGTCGGGTGCCAGAATAGGTATATGGGTCCCATGTATCGCCCCTCCACAGTTAGGGAAACCCATTTGTTCAAAGCCAGCCACAATATCATGCACATTACCAAGAGTCACGATTTTTCGTAGCAGGAGGCGATTAATGGCCCTGCACACTTCCATCAACACGACTCCAACGGTCGACTTTCCCACCCCAAAGTGGTTGGCTACCGATCGGTAGCTCTCTGGGGTGGCCAACTTGCAGATTGCAATAGCCACCCGCTTCTCCACCGGGATGGCAGCTCTCAATTGGGTGTCCTTGCGCCGCAGGGCGGGGGTAAGTTCAGCACACAGCCCCATGAAAGTGGCTTTTCTCATGCGAAAGTTCTGCAGCCACTGGTCATCGTCCCACACTTGCATGACGATGCGATCCCACCAGTCAGAGCTCGTTTCCTGTGCCCAGAAGCGGCGTTGCACGGCAGTGAGCATGTCCGTTAATGGGACAAGCAGTTTTGTGTCACTTACATTCGTCGGCTCGATCTCCTCTTCAGACACCTCATTGTCACCTTGCATGTCAAGGATTAACTCCACAGCGCTGCAAGATGTGCTGGCGACAGTCGTCAGCATGTTCCTCAGCAGTTCCAGATCCATTACGGCACAGGAAAACGGACGACGGAGTACACGCGCCTTGCTGAAACCGTTGAAAGATGGCGCCTGAGGTGGACGGAAACACAGGGATTGCTGGGATATGACGCAAAGCATCACGGGGAGTTGGAACAGGATGCCCAGCAAGCAATGCCCCCCTTCCCACAAGGCATTGTGCCATGTCAGGAAGAGGTGCTCTGTGGGATACCTGCCCTAATGTGCTGCTCCTAATGCCACCTGAAGTGCCGCAAATGTGGCCATGCTCTAGCGCTGGCGGGTCTAAATGTGGACACGCTCTATCGCAATACCTATTGCTGTACACGGGGACAGCTATAACCAAAAGCGCTATAATCCTATAAGTGTAACCATGCCCAAGGAGGCAGCCACAAGGGCCAATCAAACTGATACAGTAGCAGTTCCTCAGACAGAGGGTTTGGTATTGGGCTCTGCTCCTGATCCCCTAATCCGCTGTACCGATACGAGAATGATACCCTCAGCACCAAGTCTCCCTGCGTCCCCAACTTCACTGTCTCGCACTCCTTATTTGAAGGAGGAAGATGAGGAAGAACAGGAAGCTATTTTCCCCCAATGGACATACTGGACTCCATCAGTCATATGCTCCACACAAGAGATGACTACCCACCACGGCCAGACCAGCACACAGTAATTCCCCACAGCTTCCGTACCAGCACCCTCAGTGGTACCAGGGGAAGAGGAGCAAGAACCCCCGCTCCTGCAGGGATATCACCTACCCACTTGCCATCATTGTCCACAGAAAACCCTTCATGCCTCCTCCCCCGAATATAGGGGATGATTTCAAACTGTTCCATGGCTTATTGAGAGGGTGGCCCTCTCTGGACATCTCCCTTGAGGCGGTCCCTGTGATATAGCATGGGCGAGTGGACTTTTGCACATATCTGCTTTATTTTTATTTTTATTTTTTTTAATTGCCCTTCACATGAACAAGGCACTGATAGACCCGGCAAGGGTCATTCTGTGGACTCCTGTGGCTGCCCCTCCAGCCGGCAGGAGGTCCGACAGGAGGTGTGTACGAACAAAAGGTGTAGACTTCTCATCCAACACCTAATTTCTTAATGATAGATGCAGTCCAGCAATGTGGCATGCAGCAACAGCCCAGAAACACAGCTCATGATACGGACTGGAAAAGACTTGCTTGACCACATGGCATCCACAGCATTTACTGTCAGATGCACCAGATTAAACATCCATTGCCTACCAGTAAGGCTACGTATTAGCTTGTTCCACACAGGCACAGCATAAACAAGCACCCCACGATATTGGCAAAATAAAGGACCCCATTTTCTGGTGGGCAAAACCAACTAACATATGCAAGGGGGGGAACCCTTCATTCAGGCTACAAATGCGTCACTCCTGGAATGCGAAGCACATCTGCACCCATGTTCTGCATAGGCCGCTGGTTCCTTGCAGAATCCCTTCGATATATAAACCTATTGAAACTTCAAGCTGTCCGCAACGCTTGATCGCAATTCCTGCCACTCATCAAGGACAAGGCTATTTGAAGCCTTAGCTTGTATGTATTATACACACAGACAACGGGGAGCCCACTCACAGTACCTCTGTGTGCAAGCCATAAAACAATGAAGATGGTGCATCAGACACAATATCCACACCACCACAGCAGATACCCTCAGCAGTCAAATTTCTCAGGACCATGAAGGGAGCTGGAAAACACAGTTCTCCTGCATGTATTTCAACACTTGAGGATTCCACACCGTAGACCTTTTTACAATTGCACAAAATACCAAACACCCTCATTTTCGTTGCGGTGCTGGTCTTGGTGTGCAGTCATTAGGCATTGCATTCCTCCTCGAATTGAATGCTCCCCTGCTCTATGACTTCCCTCCTATTCCTCTGTTGAACCAAGTGATCCATAAGATTAGGCTGGATGGGCCACAGTAATTCTTCTAGCATGGTCTCGCCAGACCATGGTATCCTCTACCCCCTCAGCATGACCATGCATCCATGAATTGCACTCCACTTCTATAAACATAAGCTTCTTCTTCGAGTGATTGCTCACATCCATTCCACTATAAGTCAGGCACGCGCTGCGGGCCTGGTTGCCGGGTAGATTTTTCCCCTAGCTGCAGACTGGGTGAGCAGGGAGCCCCCTGGAGTGGCGCCACTGAGGCACTCTATACGTACCCCTGCGACACAGTCTGGCCCTCAGTTCCTTCTTCACCGCTCGTGCTGGTAGTCGGAACAGGAGTCCTGCTCTTAAGCGTTCTCCTTATCTCCTAGCTGTTGATTCTATTGTTATCTCTATCGTTCTTGTTAAGTAGTTGTTAGTTAGTTTGCATAGTTTTATAGTGTAAATAGTTAAGTGCAGGGGTTTCCCTGCCACCGGAGCCCATGTCATCCAAGGCTCCGGGATTCAAGCCATGTGCGGAGTGTGGGAAGCCCATGCCTGCGGGGGACCCACACTCCAAGTGCCTCAAGTGCCTAGGGGAAGCGCACTTGGCAGATTCCTGCAAAATCTGCAGGGCCTTTAAACCCAGGACCCGCAAGGACAGGGAATCCCGCTTGCGGCAGATCCTGATGGAGGCGGCCCTCACTCCGGACTCGAGTGCGGCACCGGGCCCCGCACCCAAGCCGGCCAAATCGAAGCCTCGGCACCGGTCACGCTCCCCCAGCGCTAAGCGTAGGAAGGACTCCCAACCTCGCTCCGCTCCGGCACCGGACCGCGTGCAGCCGCCGGCACCGCCCACGCGTCCGCCGTCGCCGCCCGGGAGCCGACCTGAGGCCCAGCCGCCCGCACCCGCACCGATGACTCCGGCGCCGCAGGAGGCCCCGTCGAGTCCGGTGCCAGTGGTCTCGCCACTCAGGGTGCCGATTCCGCAGCAGCTTCCCTCCACGCCGGAGGCGTTTGCTGCTGCGAGGAGGTTGCTTGCAGGGGATACCCCTCAGCAACCTGTCCGGTCTAGGGGCAAGCCGCCCATGACCGAGACCGAGATCGCGGCTCGAAGCCCGGCTGGGCATGGACGCCGATCGATCTCGCGGCGCCGATCGAACTCCCGGTACCGGTCAGCTTCCTGGCACCGGTCGCAGTCTCGGCGCCGCACAGAGTTGAGACCATGCTCCAGGTCTCCTCATGGCCGTTCGCGCAGATCGCGCTCTGGCCGCCGGTCCGAGTCCTGGCGCCGATCGGAGTCCCGGTACCCATGTACAGCCAGGTGCCGGTCGTACTCTCGGCACCGGTCGCACTCCCGGCACCGGTCCGTTAGCTGCCGCAGGGACCGCTCCAGACGCCGCTCGCCAAGCCGATCGTCATCCGGGCACCGCTCGGCGTCACGGCACCGGTCCTACTCAACCCGGCACCGGTCGCCTCAGCACCGATCGTCGTCACGGCACCGCAGAGGTAGGCGCTCCACCTCTCGACGGCACCGACGCTCGCCTCGGCACCGGACCCCGTCTCGGCACCGAAGATCTTCTCGGCGCCGGTCGTCATCTCGGCGCCATGGATCCCACAGGCGGAGCCAATCCAGCAGTAGCCGCTCTTCGGAGGGCCACCACTTCTCCCGGCATCGGTCGAGAAGCCCTCGGCACCGAGAGCGTAGAGAGTCTGTCGGCACGCGAACCTGGCATGACTCTCCGCCCAAGGCCCTGCAGTCGGCCACTGCAGCTGCCCCATGGCACTCCTCTGCCTCAGTGTCCCCTCGCCTAACGGGACCAGCCCCAGCCACCCAAAACCCTGCTTGGCCAGAATGGGTGGCATGGGAGTATGTACAGCCTGGGGAAACCCAATCTGAACCCGGGTTCCCAGTGTGCGCAGGGGGTGCTCGGCAGGCGCTGGCGGGACCACCATCGGCCAGCCAGCCTTCGGCGGTGCACAGCCCTAGAGAGCCAGGTCCTTACGCCTCCCCGGTAGGGGTAGAGGCAGTGGCGGGCACTTCTTCCACTAGCCCGCCTGCCCTGGAGCTCTCTATCAACACCTCCTCCAGGCAGTCGCAAAGAACATGAACCTGCCCTTAGAGGAGGTCCCGTGGTGGATGATCCGGTCACCACCATGTTAACAAAGGGCACCCCGGCACGCGTGGCAGTGCCGTTCATTAACACCATCAAGGCGCACACGGCGTCGGTCTGGAAGACCCCCGCCTCCATCCCCCCCACGGCCCGGGGGGTAGAGAAACGTTACTTTGTCCCGGCCAAGGGCTATGAGTACTTATACGTTCACCCCACGCCCTCCTCCCTGGTGGTGGAGTCAGTGAATAACAAGGAGCGCCATGGACAGGAGGCGCAGGTGCCTAAGGCCAAAGAAGCCAAAAGGCTGGACCACTTTGGCAGGAAGGTGTATTCCTCCGGGGGCCTACAACTTAGAGTAGCCAACCATCAGGCACTACTAAGTAGACACCACTTCGACACGGTGGAGGCCCTTACAAAATTTGAGACCGCTCTCCCCCAGGAGAGCAGACAGGAGTTCAGGGCCCTACTACTCCAAAGCAGGGACATATCCAGGCATGCCCTGCAAGCGGCCCTGGACTCGGCCGACTCAGCGGCCCAGACAATGGCCTCGGGCATAACCCTCCGCCGGGCAGCGTGGCTCTCCTCGTCCAGCCTTGCCCCGGCTATGCAATATAAGATCCAGGATCTCCCCTTTGAGGGACAGGCCCTTTTCTCAGAGGACACGGACACCCGGCTCCAGGCCCTCAAGGACAGAGGGGTGACCCTCAAAGGCCTGGGTATGCACACCCCAGGCCCACAAAGGCGCCCCTTCGTTCCTCCACGCAGGAGGTTCTTCCCACCTGCTCGCCCGCCCCAGGACTTCTCTAGCAGGAGAGGCCGCCCCTACCGTAAGCGGCAGGGGCCCAGACAAGGCGGAAAACAGCGAGGTTCTAAGCCTCCCCAGGGGCCCAAGCCCAACTTTTGATGGTGCGCCCGGGGGCAGTTTACCAACCACAGTCCTGGATCCTCCCTTCGGAGACCGTCTGTCCTACTTCCACCGTGCATGGTCGGACATTACATCAGACCAGTGGGTCCTACGCACGGTGGAGGTAGGATACTCCCTCCAGCTCTCCGCCACTCCTCCCACCCATCCACCTCCCTCGTCCCTCTTCAGGGACCCCTCTCACGAGCAACTGCTCGTACAGGAGGTCAGGTCGCTCCTTGCATTAGGAGCCATCGAATCTGTACCACAGGAGTTCAGAGGAAAGGGGTTCTACTCCCGCTACTTCCTAATCCCCAAGGCGAAAGGGGGCCTCCGGCCCATCCTGGACCTGCACGAGCTCAACACCTACATGATCAAGTTCAAGTTCCGCATGGTCACCTTGGGCACTATCATTCCCTCTCTGGATCCGGGAGATTGGTTCGCTGCCCTCGACATGAAGGACGCCTACTTCCACGTGAGCATCAAACCCTCACACAGGCGTTACCTCCGCTTCCTGATAGCGGGAGAACACTATCAGTTTGCCGTCCTACCCTTCGGCCTGTCCACCGCACCCAGGGTGTTTACGAAGTGTATGGCGGTAGTGGCGGCATTCCTGCGACGACGCGGGGTACACTTATACCCATACCTCGACGATTGGCTGATCCGAGGCACCTCCAGGGAACAAGTGTCAGCACACGTGTGTCTCGTGATCAGCACGTTCGACTGCTTGGGAATCCTCCTCAACAAGGAGAAGTCCACCCTGGAGCCTACCCAGAGCATAGAGTTCATAGGAGCCCTACTAGACTCCAAGGTAGCAAGGGCATCCCTGCCCCAGCCTCGGTTCCTCACCATCCAGTCGGCCATCAGACAACTCCGCAACTGTCCGATGACTACGGTCAGGGTCTTCCTCAGCCTGTTAGGCCACATGGCATCGTGCACCTTCGTCATACAGCACGCCAGGCTACGGCTACGCCCACTACAGTCGTGGCTTGCAGTGGCCTACAGACCAAGAAGGGACAGTATGGACACCCTCCTCTTCATCCCCAGAGCCACCCTATCCGCTCTGGCATGGTGGGAAGACCAGAACAATGTGTGCCAAGGAGTCCCCTTCCTCCCCCCCAGCCCGTCCATGTCCCTGGTGACGGACGCCTCGTCGCTAGGGTGGGGAGCTCACCTAGGGGAACTCAGGACCCAGGGCCGCTGGTCGGAGCCAGACCTCGGCCTCCACATCAATGTCCGAGAGCTGAGGGCCGTCCGACTTGCGTGCCACGCGTTCCGGGACACGCTACAGGGTCACTGTGTAGCGGTGCTGACAGACAACACCACAGCCCAATACTACATAAATAAGCAGGGCGGGGCCCGCTCCAGCCCCCTGTGTCAAGAGGCGATTCTCCTATGGGAGTTTTGCATAGCCCACGCTATTCACCCGGTGGCCTCCTTCCTTCCCGGAATCCAGAACACCCTAGCGGACCACCTCAGCAGGTCATTTATGTCTCACGAGTGGTCCCTCCGGCCAGATGTCATCCGGCCGATCTTCCTGAGGTGGGGGTTTCCCCACATCGATCTCTTCGCCTCCAGACAGAACAGGAAGTGCCTCCAGTTCTGCTCCTTTCAAGGCAGCTCCCGGGGATCCCTGACAGATGCCTTTCTCCTACCCTGGAGGGGGCACCTGTTCTACGCGTTCCCTCCGATCCCGCTTCTCCACAAGGTGATCCTGAAGATCAGACGGGACAGGGCACAAGTCATCCTCGTAGCCCCGGCCTGGCCCAGGCAGTGCTGGTATGCGTCCCTCCTCCGGCTGTCCAGGGCCCCTCCCATCAGCCTCCCGCTGTGGCCAGACCTGATCTCGCAGGATCACAGTCGCCTCCTGCACCCGGACTTGCAGTCCCTTCACCTCACAGCGTGGCTACTCCATGGCTGAGAGGTCCTGAGCTCTTATGCTCATCCGAAGTACAGAATGTCCTTCTGGGAAGTAGGAAACCATCCACCAGAAGTACCTATACGGCCAAGTGGACCCGCTTTTCTGCATGGTGCAGACAACACGATATAGTCCCAAGTGAGGCTACTATCCCACGTATATTGGACTACCTCTTAGGCCTTAGAAATCAGGGCCTTTCTACCTCCACCATCTGTGTCCACCTCGCTGCCATATCGGCTTTCCACCCGGGCCAGTCGAACCACTCAGTCTTTTCCGATCCTGTGGTATACCGTTTCCTCAGGGGCCTGGATAAGCTGTACCCGAACGTTAAGCGTCCCATCCCACCTTGGGACCTCAACCTCGTGCTCTCACGCCTCGTAATGCCCCCGTTCGAGCCCCTCGCCACGTGTTCCTTAATACACCTCTCCTGGAAGGTGGCATTCCTAGTAGCTATCACCTCGGCTCGTAGAGTGTCAGAGATCCGTGCACTTACCTCCGAGCCGCCTTACACTATCTTCCACAATGACAAGGTGCAGCTACGTCCCCACCCGGCCTTCCTGCCTAAGGTGGTCTCTCCCTTCCATGTCAATCAAGACATCTGTCTTCTAGTCTTTTACCCTAGGCCTCACACCTCTGGAAGGGAACAGCAATTACACACGTTGGACGTTAGGAGGGCTCTTGCTTTTTATTTAGACAGAACAAAGCAATTCAGGAAAACAACGCAACTCTTTGTGGCAGTTGCAGAGAGAATGAAGGGCCAGCCAGTTTCAGCCCAAAGGCTCTCCTCCTGGATTACCTCGTGCATTCACACCTGTTATGAACTCGCGGGCAAGCCGCTTGAGAGAGTAACAGCTCACTCCACGAGAGCGCAGGCGTCCTCTGCGGCCTTCCGGGAGGGAGTCCCTGTTAAGGACATCTGCAGGGCGGCTAGCTGGTCCTCCGTCCATACCTTCGCCGCCCACTACGCCATAGTCCAGCAGACCAGGGACGATGCGGCGTTTGGGTCAGCGGTCTTACGATCAGCAATGGGTCAACCCGACCCCACCTCCTAGGTATTGCTTGTAGTCACCTATAGTGGAATGCATGTGAGCAATCACTCGAAGAAGAAAACAAGGTTACTTACCTGTAACTGTTGTTCTTCGAGATGTGTTGCTCACATCCATTCCAAACCCGCCCTCCTTCCCCACTGTCGGGTTAGCCGGCAAAGAAGGAACTGAGGGCCAGACTGTGTCGCAGGGGTACTTATAGAGTGCCTCAGTGGCGCC
Source organism: Sternotherus odoratus (assembly GCA_032164245.1). Classification (NCBI taxonomy): domain Eukaryota; kingdom Metazoa; phylum Chordata; order Testudines; family Kinosternidae; genus Sternotherus; species Sternotherus odoratus. The sequence goes on along the minus strand of JAVMKO010000002.1, from coordinate 200,607,324 downwards.
ACTCCAGGGGGCTCCCTGCTCACCCAGTCTGCAGCTAGGGGAAAAATCTACCCGGCAACCAGGCCCGCAGCGCGTGCCTGACCTATAGTGGAATGGATGTGAGCAACACATCTCGAAGAACAACAGTTACAGGTAAGTAACCTTGTTTTTCGTAGGCTGCAGCCCACTTCATCAGATGCATAGAATGGAACATATAGTGGGAAGATACAGATAGATACACATACAGAGAACATGAAAAGGTGGAAGCTGCCATACCAATTCTAAGAGGCTATTTAATTAAGATGAGCTATTAGTAGGAGGGAAAAAAATCTAGTGATAGTCTAGTAGATCTAGTAGTGATAATTGAGATGGCCTATATCAGACAGTTGACAAGAAGGTGTGAGGATACTTAACATGGGGAAATAGGTTCAATTTGTGTAATGACCCAGCCACTCCCAGTCTCTATTCAAGCCTAAATTAATGGTATCCAATTTGAAAATTAATTCCAGTTCAGCAGCTTCTTGTTGGAGTCTGTTTTTGAAGTTTTTCTGTTGTAAAAGGCTTGACGGTGACAATTTTACAACAGAAAAACTTAATTCTCCTGTAGTGTTCCATGTTTAGCCCCTTATCCAATGAACACTCATAGAAATACAAAGTCTGCTGTCCCCAAGAGAAGTGTGTACACAAACTTGTGAGTTGCATATAAAACAAAATCATAACAAACTTTCAAGATTCTGTGCCCCTATATGGAAAATTTGACCTAGTGCCATAGGTGATTTGAAAGAGGTGGTTAACTTGAGCTCAGTAAATTTCCCTCTCTTGTTAACTCCCTGACATTCTGGTGTTAGTTATACAGCACTTTTTAAAGAATGACACATGGCTGTACATGTAGTTTCTAGGAGATAACTGTTCACTTCTGGGATGCAGCGCAGTCTGTGATGAAGCCTGCCTCTGCACCTCAGCTGCACAGGTGACTGGGAACCAACCCTGCACCCCAATCCCCTGCAGCAGCCCTGAGCCCCCCCAAACTGGGAACCTGCACCCTAAACCCCTCATCTCCAATCCCATCCCAGAGCCTGCACCCAGTGCCCTGACCCCTTCCTGTACCCTAACGCCCAGCCAAGAGCCCCCTCCCGCACTCTGAAACCCTCATTCTCAGCTCCACTCTGCAGCCCTCACCCCCACACCCAAACCTCTTCCCCAGCTCATTTGGGTCATGAGCATCAACAATTTTCTTCAACTGGGTCCCCAGAAAAAAAGTTTGAAAACCACTGTCCTAGATGGAGAAACTGAACCACAGAGAGAGAAAGTGATTGGCCCAGGTCACAGAAGCAAGTGAATGGAACTCAGTTCTCCTGACTTCCAGCAAAGTAACATAACCACTGGACCACACAGTGTCCTTTAACTGGCTGAGGCTTCCACACTGGTAGGCTTCACAGAAAGACAATGTTTAAGACCCAACCCTCCTTTCTGGTTGGAGCTAAATGAACAAGGGTGAGTGTGACTAACTATGGCACTTCAACGTTCAAGTTGGAAGATGGTGGGGGACAAAGACCCAAGAATGCAACATGGCCCCTCCACAATGACCCTACCTTGTAAAAGCCACAGCAGTATCCAAAAATGAGGGTTTAATCTTCATGAAAGTGACCCTGCACATGGAGGCCCTATGCTACTGGAGCCTTGAGGGAGCAAGAGAAACAGCCTATTATTTTCCTCACCAGGAATTCACAGATGGGATTAAGAAAGTTAACTGGGATGGGGATGTGCTTTTTCTAGTTCTCAACCTCAGCACCTCCAGCATAGGAGAGGCCACCTATTGGTATTTGCCTGACTGGAGAGGGCCTGCAGTTTAAGTCTTCCTTCCTCATCAAAGTAGAGGGAAGGACCCAGACTACAGGCACTAACGGACGAGAGAAATTTGCTATTGAGTCTCTCAGCTGCCCTGACAGACCATAGTGTGTGAATCAATACTAACCCTCAAGTTCTTCTTTGAGTGATGGTCCGTATGTATTCCAAACATAGGTGTAAATAAGCCGGAGCCAGTCCTTAGTAGTGTCCATTGACCTGCATGTGCATCATGTCTCAACCACATGGCACATCCGACGCTGTGCAGGTCGATGCTGCTCCAGTTGCCCCTGTTCTTCAGTGCTCTTAGCTCACTTGCAGAAGCCCCCGGAGGGGAAAAAGTCCAATGAAAACTCCAGTAACTAAGAACTAACAGACAACTAACAACTACAGAAAAAACTATATACAACCAATAAGTGACATCCCAACCTGAGTCCTCTCCACCTCTCAACCTGGTATTTGGATGGGGCTCACACATAGACAATGCATGCTCCTCATTTGTCCGCAACATCCTTACCCATTGCTGACGCCCATCCACTCGAGCATGCTACCACACCAAATGGTACCTTTTTATCACCTGAGCACAGCACCACCTGCACTCCGTCTCCATTCCCGCCATCCTGGATTATCTGCCTTCTCTCCATTGGTTAGGCTTCAACCACTCCCATGTCCACTTTGCCACACTTAGTGCCTTCCTTCCACCTGTGGATGGGTTTTGCATTTTCACCCACCCAACTACCTCCCATCTAAATCCCTTAGATTTATTGAGATACCTATTACCTCCCATCTAAATCTCTTAGATTTATTGAGATTTATTTAGATCTAAATCTAGATCTACATTTATTTAGATCTAGATTTAGATCTAAATCCCTTAGATTTATTGAGATACCTACCTCCCATTGAAACCAGTGGGAGTTAGGCACCTAAATACAGTTGAGGATGTGGGCTTCTGCTTAATAGTCTAACTCTTGTATACCCTTTACATATGTGATAAGTTCCATTAACTTCTATGGGACCACTCACATGAGTAATGTTACTCATGTGCATATTCATATGTAGAATTGAGCTATGCATTTGAATAACATCTAGCACAATTGGTCCCTGATCCTGCTCGGATGATGCCATAAAATAAACAATGTTATCCTAGCTATAAGTATTATCACAATACATGGTAGAAATCATTCATAAACACTTATGAATTTCTTTTAGTTTGGTGAAATCAGCATCTGTATTATTTTCATTGGTATTAAAGCCTGGTAATGCACAGCATTGTGTCATTTTGAATTGGTTTCCAGCTCGATTCCAAGTGTTGATTGCCTTTAAAAAAAATCAGCATTCCATTCACAGACTGCAAATGAATAAGCCTTGAACAGACGTTAAATAATATTTTGTGAATGTAGGGCAATTTATGAACCAGGTTAGTATTTCCTCATTACAATTATCTCACGCACACCCTCGCATTCAGCCTCATTAATCGCAGCTATTTGGTTTCATTTGCCATGAACACGCTGTAGCTAATGTTGTGTGAAATTATCTCATGTGCAGAAAAAACATAATACATAACACATACTGGGTAAACAGAGAGAAACTATAATAGTGCTTAGCATATATTGGCATCAGATGCAGATTTTGTTTGCCACACATGGTCAATTGCTTTAAAAAATCTGAATATGTATCTAAAACAAATGCTTTACTTTGGGTAAACAGTCACTTATTGTAGACACAGCACTATCAAAACTGCTTCTTTAGAACATGTTCACACATCTCATAAATCAGAGTATTTAAGATATATGTATGGGACCACATCAACTTAAAGTTGTTCTTGACGACCAGCCTCTTGCAACTAGGCTGATTAAAAGTTTACTGTTGTTTGAAGCCAACACAAAATGTAACATAAGCATATACTTGCCAATGGCATAAGTTCTAAAGTTGTTTACCCTGGGATGGGACCTTTAAGGCTCAAGGATTCTCTCTCATCTCCAAAACCCCACTTTGTATGGAAGGACATTCCTCTTCACAGTGGGGAAGACAGTATGCAGCTCTCCTGTGGAGTATAATGTGTGTTAAGTTAGACAGAAACAGCACAGTGTAAAACTTCCATTCTGCCCTACAGTGGGGTGCTGGGGCTAGGGGCTTCTGCCCTGTGGGGAAAGGTGTCTTGGGGCTTTAACAGGAGGATGCGTCAGAACAGAAGCCCTGTGCCCTGGCAGGCACCAACCCGCAGGGTGTGTGTCTTGCAGCTTTCGAGCTTCTGAAAATTATTGGATGCAGCTGGGGGGGGGGGGGGGTCAATAAGTTCTGCCACTCCTACCCTATATTCATCCTTTTTACAAGACCATGATAAATCTATATATATATAAAAGTCAAATGCGTGCGTGTATGTACGTTCGCTTACTTCTTTCACACCGTTTGAGCTAGAGACTTGAAATTTGGTACAGTTATAGGCTTTAGGGTCCTAATCAGAGTAAGAATCTAATTTTTTTCAAATCTCACCTCTTACACCCCCTAGGGGTGACATTCTTTAAAGCCCATTAACATCAGCTGGGCAGCATGTTAACACCTGCTGTTCTCTGTGACATAGTTATGATGTAATAATACCCCCCTCCAATGGACCCCGCACTCGCTCAGCTCTCTGCCCCTCCCCCCTCCAATGCCCCCCCACTCACTCAGCTCTCTCCCTCCTCCCCCTCTCCAATGCCCCCCCACTCGCTCAGCTCCCTCCCCCCTCCAATGGCCCCTGCACTCGCTCATCTCTCTGCCCCCTCCCCCCTCCAATGGCCCCCGCACTCGCTCAGCTCTCTGCCCCCTCCTCCCCTTCAATGGCCCCCCCACTTGCTCAGCTCTCTCCCCCCTTCAGGTAAGAATCTAAAATTTTTAAAATCTCACCCCCCTCCAACGGCCCCCGCACTCGCTCAGCTCTCTCCCCCTCCCCCCCCACATCTAAATGCAAGAGAATGAAATTAATTAGACAAAATGAGACTTCTGAACAAAATTTGTATTAATAAAAAACATTGTAGTCTTTTTACATTCCAGTTTCCAATTACAAATACCCCGAGCAACGCCAGGTATTTTTGCTAGTTTTGTATAAAGTATGCCTTGTGAGGTATTATTTAAAAACTCATAACCTGCTGAACATTATTGTCTTGATAAAATATGTGTATCAACAGTGTATGTAAAGTTATAAGATTCTTCTGTATAATATTGCTTAACATGTGCCAGAGTGAGAAAGGCAGGCCCAAACAAGTTTTTCAGAGACAAAGACAAACTGGCACCCTCGTCAGGTAGCAGCATAATTCAGATGAACTTTTATAGACTATCACCTAGTTAAGTGGCCAGTCTGTGGCAATAAGAAAGATCTGAGCAAGAACTTTACATACTGACAATGGGATAGCTAGGAGCTTCAGGATGAACAGACTGGCTGTTGCCTGAACCTCAGCTGGATATATTCAAAGAGGGAAGAATGGTATAAAAAATGGAGGGGGGCACAACACAAATTATCTCTCCCACTTCTCTATTCACGACATCAACAAAGCTTGAAAGACAAAGAAGGAAGCATCACTGAACTGGGGGGGGTGGGGGGGGACTCCTGACTGAAGCAATTCAGCCAGGCTGCTATAAGCTTTTGGTGAGGAAAAACTTTTTTTGCTTTTAAGTTCATGTAGTTTGTTAAATCACAAACTATACCTAACTTATCTTTTTATTTTCTTTGACTTTGATGCCTGATTACTTGTAAATCTATCATTCTGTATTTAATAAACTAGTTTCATTGTTTTATCTAAACCAGTGTGTTTGGATTGAAGGAGCCACCACTTGAGATAACAAGGCTGGTGCATATCATTTTCATTGATGAAATGATGGACTTCCAATGAGTATGTATTGTCCTGAAGCAGAGAGCTGGGCAGTACAAGACACACATTTCTGGGGGAAGGTCTTGGACTGGGATGTTGCTGGTGTTGCCCTGTATGGAATTCATTAGTGGCTGTCCAAAGCATTCATTGTAATTCAGCGAGGAGAGATTTTGCATGCTAACAGCTGTGTGTGAGCAGGTCCAGGAGCAGTTGCTCTCACAGAAAAGCAGTGTAAAAGGCACCTGAGGTTGGAGATTTGAGGGGACACAGCTGTCAAGCAGTCCAGATTGTACTCTGAGGGAATGTCACACCCAGGTGGCATGACATCTGTATAAAGGGAGGACTTGAAATGATGCAGAGGAGAGTTATGATCCAGTGTTCAGAGTAGATGAGCAAGTGCCAGGATCTCCTGAGTTTTATTGCAGGCTCTCATTCAGATTCCCTCAGCGATCTTGGACTGGAGCCGGTCAGGAATCTTCTGACAAAATAGTTTTCCCTCGGAAAATGCCAATTTGTTGGAACCAAAATCTTCCACAGAAACATTTCAAATTTGATGGACTTTTGCCTAAATGAAGGCAGGGTTCTAAATGGAAATCGGCTGGTGTCCTGACCGCTCACCTAGTGGGCTGCTGGGAAGCGTGGGCTTCCAGGGGCCATACAGCCTGGAAGCTCTGGCCCTAATAGAGGCTCGCAGAGTCTAGGCTTCTATCCATGCAGCAGGGAGCCTGAGAGCATCAACCCACTGTCTGCAAAATGGGGGACTTCCAGGGCTGCCTCAAATCCTGAAGGATCCCCCAGGCTTCCCCTGATGGCAGCCCAGGGACCTGGGGCAGCTAGTTGCTCCATTTTGGCTTGGGGAAAAATAACATGGAAACATTTCAATTTTTCAGAAACTAAAATCATTTGGAATGGCCTTTCTGTGCAAAATTTCAAAATGGATAGTTTTAGTTTGAAAAGGTCAGAATTTCCTATGGAAGAAAAATTAAAGTTTCAACCAACTTTGAGAAGTTCCTTACCTCTGCCTCATTTTCCCCATAACTAAAATAGGAAAAGTTAGATCACTCACCTGTAAGGGTTAATTAGATGATGTTTTGGAAGCACTTTTGGCTCTTAGTGATAAATTTTAGTACAGCCAGTATTTACAACTCACCGTAGTGTAGTTTTTAATGTTGTCAGTTTTGACTTCCAGGGGTTTATTACAGTTAAAATAATTTTGTGTCTCTTACACTTTTTAAAAGTGGAAATACCTTCTACGGGTACCTACTTTTTGGAGCTCTCACTCTTCTGCTTACAGATGCATTGCATTACCAATGCAATCCCTGCATAAGAAATGTAGAAGCCTGATCATTTTAAAATGGAAACAATCCAGACTAAAAGCCAAATCCTAGATAAAGGAGTTATAATTTCATTAACATCAAGTCTACTTGCTGACTGGAACTGTATTTGTAAAAAATATAAGCAGAACAACTCTGAAGAATGCAGAAGTGTTTTGCCTAAACCATGATATATATTTGTTCACTGCTGCAAAATGGCTAATCAACCAGTCTGTCTACTTTAGAGACTAACAAATTTATTTCCGCATAAGCTTTCCATTCTATGCATCCGATGAAGTGGGCGATAGCCTATGAAAGCTATGCGGAAATAAATTTGTTACTCTCTAAGGTGCCACAAGTACTCCTGTTCGTTTTACACATATAGACTAACATGGCTGCTACTCTGAAACCTCTCTGTTTTGACACAGGTGCTACTCCTTCCTAAATACAGAGATATTCACAGAATCAGGATATTGAAAAAGGGAAGGTAGATTTTTTTATTTATTTATGTTTTTGTAACTGTTTCTGTGAACAAAATCAAACTGAAGAAACTGCCCCACTGTTCACTGGGTGTGAAGTACAGTTCTGGCAATGGATTTGGAGAGGAAACACTGCCCTCTGGGGGCTCAAAAGTTCATATACAATACAGGTGTCTCGCAAATGTGATGTTTCTATTATCATCTGGCTCTTGATATTTACTTTCTGAATTAACACCAACAGCAGTTTCACATTTTTATAAACTCTTTGGTTGTTTCAAATCTTTATTGATTTGTTTTTATTACCAAAGGTGCCTATCCCTTTTAACTTCAAGTGACATAACAGGAATGTTGTTAGATGCATAGATTATTATTTCTACATCGTTATAATAGTGCATGTGAATAAAAAGTAGCATAGTCCCTGCCCTGAGTAACTTAGTCTATTTACATGACAAGAACAGCTGTCGGGTAGCAGGAAAGGGAAGTTGGCTTGGGCTGCAAGACAGCTGGGAGAGAGCCCTGCTTTAGGGGAGAACAGTTTCCTACAGAGAGCAGAGGGTGTAGGATAGTTTCCCATGAGTTGTAGTTGGCACTCAGATAAGATGATGATGGACATGGTAGGGGAAATCTGAACAGAAGAAAATTCTTAATTTGGTTTAAAATTTATTTTAATTTGGGAATAAACAGAGAGGAGGAATCCTGTTACAGGCCGGGAAATGTGATCATTTAAATCCCAGAACCAATGGCCCAGTGAGTCCCCAAATAATCTGTCGCCCTTTAAGAATGCCAGTATGAGAACCACAGAGCTCTCCTTCTGACCAATAAAATATCTTGGGAGGGAGGAGAGAGAGTGTCAAGTCCTGTAATGGTATCCTACAAAAAAATCTGAGAGCAAGCATTCAGCACAGTCCCGGACTGCCGGAACTTCTTTTCTTACTGGGAGGGATATGGCTACAGTTCCAGACGTGGCACTCAGTGCTTCTGAGCACAGGGCCTTGGCAGAAATGACTAATCTGCTCTTGGTCATCCATCCTCGTTTTAAATCTGCATCTAGCTTCTTCCACAATGATCTCTTAGGTGAACATTTCCCTGAGCAGGCCAGGACATCATTTTTACCAAAACTACTAATGCATCAGAAGGAGTCACCATGCTTCATTTCATGGCACCACTTCTGTAGCCTGTTAATATATACATGCCAAACTTGCCTTCTCAATGCGCATCTTTAGGTTCTCCTTGTTCTTTGATCTCCGACATACTCTTAGGAATAAGAGAGTAAGCTCCTGTATTCTCTCTGAGTGTGAACCTTCTCGTCAGACCAGAATTAGTCTGAGATATACAAAGTAGAACGTTCCTTCCCAGATCAATTTGAAACATGCATTAATGGAGATGACTTTAGTGAGTCCATAGATGTTATGCCAACATTTATTGTAAATTAATGCATTTAGAGCTTCCTCTCCCATCTATCCTTCAAAAGCAAGGACAGTTTTTATAATACATTTATAATACATTTATAATACATAAAAATACAGTTTTTATAATACATTGATATATCATACAGAGTGGAACATTCTAACCAATTTTCCCTGTCATGTCAGTTAACTTTAATGACATCGCTAGTTTACCCTGGAGTTGTGCACCTAATGCAAAACACCACCACCACCACACTACAGGTATTCTCTACAATTATTAAGTGAATTAGCCTAGGGGATGTTAACACCATTTTAGCATTCACATTCTATTGTGTTGTTATCAGAAAATGTCCATTTGAGATTCTCCATCCTCTCCTTAGGGCCTCTACTTGGTGATATAAGAGCAACAGTTCTAACCAGTGCAAACCCTCGCTTTGTCGTCCTTTGTCCTTTCTTTTTATTATAGCTATTTGTTTTGATATGTTGGGATTTCCTTTTAATAGAAAGTAATGATTAATCTGCTTAAAAGAAAGAATATAGATATTTGGAAGGTGTATAATTGCTAATGTAGTGTACCCGTCTTATGCTATATTTCTGGAAGTATGAGATATTATCTGTTATAGCACTGTTGTATATATTTGCTTACTGGCTAGTTAATAATACAAAAATTATTTGTTTAAAAAAGTGCCTCCTCCAGGATCTGACCTAAAGCCTAGTGAAGTCAATCAGAGTCTTTCCATCGACTTAGTGTACTTGGGATCAGGCCCTCAGCCTCCCATGGTATAAAATCTCTGCACATAATTTTTCACAACAAAGGACCAGCACCAAGTGGTAACACAACATATTATATATCTAAATAGACCAACAAAAATAACCCACAAAAAAACCCAAGAATCAAGGGGCTGCCAGATTTAACAATGAATCCAAATTAAAGTAGAATAGAAAATAGAGCTAAAATGACTAAATTAGAGTTCCAGGAAATAGTGTTAATAACATTAGTCCTCTATGTCGTATAGGTTTGTACTGGCATCTGAACTAGCCTTCTTTTCATCTATCAGGTTTTGGGCAGTATCGTAAGAAAAACCCTTAGTTTAAATATACTTGATATTCATTAAAATCATGAACTCCATGATTGTCTCATAGAATCACATGCACTAGCAATAGAAAATTAGGTCATCTCCACTGTCAGTGCAGGAGTCTCCCCCATACTATACTTTCACGAGTTTTACCCAGACTAGTGGTGATGTCTCAGCTGTTAGTTCCTACCATGACAATCATAAATTTCTCTACTTGTAAACCCAATGGCCTATACATCATACACCAAATTGCCTATACGCCATACCCCAAATGAGCTGTACCCTTTCTGCAACAAGCCAACTCAGTCTAGCCAAGCTAAGAAAAGGGAACAGGCAACATTTATTGATGGCTGTTGTTCATTTAGTACAATTTGTGCTTTAACTGTTGGCAGAATAACAAAACTGGAGGAGCTCGTGGCCAAATCGGCTTTCAGCTGTGTGTATGTAGCTGGCACTCACTTTAATATTGATCCCCTTCTGTCCATCTGAGTAGAGAGTGGCACAGAGGGCAAAATTTCCATTATGATGCACTGTGTCTGCCTCAATTTGGTACCTGTTGTTGCTACATTGTTATTTTTATATTGCCTTGTTTTACGGATTTCAATCGCTTCTGTTTTACTTCCAACATTATATTTAATAGATAAATAGAAAGGGAGCTTTACACCTCTCTACAAAAAATAACAAACATTCATTATAATCCACAAATCCGCAGCAATCTGAGAGGATAGACAAAAATGACCAATTTTAAACTCTGTTAAATTCTGCTGAGTGTGTATTTTAATCAGCTCTTATTTTTATGGTAATAAGTGATTTCCATTCTTTTTTATTTTTACATCAGCTCTCTTTGGAAGATAAAAATAAACCCTTTACAAAGATAACATGTTTTGTGGATCAAATGTGGAGAAAGCTAAATTTCTGCCATCTTGTGGTACCAAAGTTTACTGCAGTGAGGTAGCACAGTCCCTAGTGGTGGTGATGATTTGTCTTCATTTACATCAGGCAGTAAATGTACACATAGTAGGATGACCAGTTCATCAGAGACTTAGGTGTGCAGGTTGAGGATGTCAAAACATGCTGTTATAGCATTACAGTCAGACACATGAAGTGAACATTATGTGGCTTTGAATCAATACCTAGCAAACATCTTTTTACATACCATTACAGTGCAGTTAAATATCATTCTCAGGATTAGTAGTAAATATTATATTATGATGAGGGTTCATAGGTTTCCATTGGAATAGTAATGTATTGTGGTTTATAACCCAAAACATATCTGTAATATAGTTTTTGTCCATTGTTTATTGTCATGAAATGGAGCTTAACGCAGCATGTTCATTTGAGCTATGATGAACAAAACTTGCCTTCTTGAAAAAATCTGTATATATGAAGGAGGCTGTTGTCTGTAGGACTCCATCTGATTTCTTGCAGAGGTTGGAAAGTTTGTAGTGAATAGGGTTGGGAACTGCAGGAAGAGGAAGAATAATCTTGCGATTAAGGCAGTTGAATGCTGCCCTGGAGAACTGGATTCTCTCTCTATCTGACTCAGAGTTCCTGTCTCATGCTGGGCAATTCAGTTAAATCAGATTATGTTCTCCTTGTTTGGTGTTCATCTTGATATCCTGGGCTCTGATTTGCAGAAGTGCTCATACTCACAACAGCAACTGAAATCAATAGAAGCTATGCTTTGAATGTATAAAATGCTATATAATGCTAAGTAATCTGAAAAATCAAATTGTGCATCCCAAATTAGTGGACACTTGCCAAATTAATCTCTGTGCCTCAACTCTTAGCTTTTAAATACCATTTGCTCACCTCACAGTGGCAATGTGAAGTTAAATTAATTGTTTATGAAGCACTCATACTGTAGTTTTGAGCACCCATGAGGAAATTAATATATTGAGATCAGGGTTTGAATTTTAATTTAAAAGGTGTAAGGCCACACATTGAATAATCAGAATTAAAGAAAATATTGAATAGTGAGCACCATCTAGCATATGAACTGAATGAGGTAGGGAACATACTGTGGGGAAAAACAGTATGACCCAGATCCATGTAGGAACTTAGGCCTTGTGATGCAGAACATCATGACACCTAACTTTTAGGCACCCTTAAAATGCCAGGAATGACATTGTGATCCACAAAGCCCGAGTTAGGTGCCAAAGCTCCCCATACAATGAACAGAAAAAAATAGGCACCTTACACCGTGATCTACAAAACCAGCATCTTAGGCAGTGAGCTGCCTAAGGTAGCCAATGAGAGACACCAAGTGTTTGTGGTGGGGTGCTAAACCCCACCCCCTCACAGTTGCATGCAGGAGGCTCCCCCTAGCCATTTTGTTTTGGCCCCACATGCAACTTACATGGTCACAGTTTGTGACGTGCTCTGGGGCATATATGCAATAGGGGTCTGGATGTCTATCACAAGGCAGTAGTGCACATGCTCAGGAGAGAGATAGCTATCTAGCATGAGGCTGCACTCTGCATTCCCAGAGGCAAACACTAAGGCACTGAGTGAGTTTAGGTGCCAATAGGGTTAGAGTCTGAGTGATTCACAGTGGTGCCTAAAACAGGAATTAGGTACCTAACTACCTTTGTGTATTGTGCTGTTTGTGATCATGTAATTAAAGACTATATCATAATGCATATGCACAAGGGAGCTGAATTAAGGTTACTCAGGCAACCTTAACTCTGGCATTTCCTATTTTTTAAGTGCTTGATTTATATCCTTAATATGTTCTTTAACACAGTTTTGTGTGTACTATTCACACTACAGAAGCATTTAGGGACCATAAAAGGTGTACAATGAACTTTAGGAAAACTCCCCTGTGACGTTGTAGGGAATCTGTGGAACACTTGATAGTATTATTGATACCAATATTATAAAATTGCAAATGATCTGACCAGATAGGCCTTGTAAGGTATCTACAGAAATTTTATAATTTGCCAAGCATGATAATCTTGTTTATATGTTTGTATCACCTGTGTACAATGAGTTATAGCTATATAGGGTATATCTGTATTTCCAAACTTGTGCAGTGTTTCTGGGTGACATCCCCAGACATAATGGTATCATCAGTGCCTAGCCTGTTCAGTAACCCATCATGGGCCATCATTTGTACAACAAACCCATTGAAAGTAGCCAGGGGATACACTTGATGAGTCAGCAAGATATGTAGGGGCAGGCTGATGGACAGAACTCTAGGGATTTTCCATGACAGGTGTGGTGAAGTTTGTGTTTGGGACACAGGAAGTACAAGTTGCATGGCAAAAGGAGTATAAAGGGCAGCTGCATCATCTCCATTTTGTCTTCATCATTCCTGCTTCTTCCCTCTGGAGTAACTTTTCTACAAACTGAAGCTATGAACAAAGGACTGCATGACCCATCCAAGCTGTGGATATATTGCAGAGGGACTTTCAAGCCAGCAACTCACCAATACGTCTAAGAACCTGAGACATGGACTTTGTAGTCTTATGCAGATATCTGATTGCTTACCATTTAACAACTTTCTTCTTGTTCTTTCTTTTTTTCCTTATTAAAAACCTTTCATTTTAGACACTAAAGGATTGGCTCGCAGCATGGTATTTGGGGTAAGATCCAAACTAATATTGACCTAGTAATGAGGTTGACCCTTTTGGGTTAGAAGAACGTTTTGTATATGTGAGCAGAGTTTTTAAATAACTTCTCACTATATGTACTGATTGGGAGACAGGAAACTGGAGTGCAATAACGGGGATGTGGAGGGTTTTTTTTAAACCTTCTTGATAACTAATGTGGGGGATCAGGAGCACAACTTGTGACTGGTTGGTGAGTCTACTGCTCTCTCTTTTGCAGGCTGCTCTGACCTTGTCATTTTCAATGAGGGCTACCCTAAGCACACTGGGTCACATCTCCCAAAGCAGGAACAATGTAAAGCTAGCAAATATGGCCCTACACTGTCCCCCTTTGCAGCACCTGTCATGGGCATAATGGGGGCCGGAGAGGGAGTGATCAGAGCATTCTGCACTCTGGCTATAGGGGTACTGCAGAGCAGCCCCATAGCCGTGGCAAAGCTGCCATAAGTTGGACCAATAATTTCAGCGAAGAAACACAAACAAAACTAAAATAAGAAACACAAAGGGGGACCTTGAAACTAACATAGGCTAAAACTCAACAATGTCAGGACAATCAAACATCAGTGCACAGAACCCCTACAGCAGAAAAATAAACCAAGAGAAAAATCAAGCAAAGTAAGGGGCACCCTCCCTGCTGCACACATGGAACTAGCATTAATGTCAGTGGCACTGAGATGAGAATATACCTGCAATCATTCACTGTGTCTTTTGTTTTCAGCTGCTGAGTTTCAGAGTTGTCTTCATAGGACAAATGGTAAGAAACCATCTGCCTCCACAGAAACGGCAGCCACCCAAGAACTAATGCTCGGTATGGAAACTGGTCGAGCAAGGCAGTGTAAGTGTTCTTGACAAAGCACTTTAAAAAGAATCATAATGCAGGAACAGAAGGATATGGGCAGCACAGTCAGTTATACACTGCCAAGGCATTTCCCGTTAAGGCGTCCTCTTTAAGATGTGTGTTACAGACTCAGTAGCTGAGTCACTACAAAAAGTAATTTTCCCTCTCCTGATACTCTCACCTTCTTGTCAACTGTTGGGAATGGGTGGCATCCACCTTAATTGCATTGGCATCGTTAGCACTAACACCTCACTTGGTAAGTCAACTCCCATCTTTTCAGGTGCTGAAAAATATATATACTCTTGCTGTATTTTTCACTCCATGCATCTGATGAAGTGGGTTTTAGTCCATGAGAGCTTATGCCCAAATAAATTTGTTAGGCTCTAAGGTGCCACAAGGACTCCTTGTTGTTTTTACAGACTCAGTTTCAGGGTATTTCAAAAGTCACAGGGCTATAGTTTTCCCTTATTCCCATAGACTGTTCCTTTGATTTACCACATCTATACTTTCATAAAGCAAGATCCTCACCCTTTCTCTGGCATCTTTAAAAAAACATAAAACATAGGAGATGTGGAAAGGAGTTCTACAAGCCTCATGTCCAACTGGGGAAGGATTCCCCCAGTGCAAGCACTATGGATAGCCATATGTCTGTCTTCTGAAAATCCTCTCAGAAGCCAGGGTACAGAGGGTCTGCTGGGAGTGGTCTCAGTCTGGGAGGGGAAGGGGCATGTTGATGGGTGGGGCCCCAGTACACAGCACTATGGTAAGGGGACGTTCAAAGGGTCCCCAAAGGAGGATTCTGCCCAGCTGCGTACTCCAATTATCCACACACTGGACAGCAGGGTAATGGGTTAAAACTTAAGCTTTTATTCTGCACGCTGAAGGTTGTTTACTAAAAGTAGGGCAACAACCCCGAATATTAGAAGTTCACACATATTTATAGCATACAGATGTACATATTCATTAGGCTCATTGATTATTCATTTATACCTTTACATGGTTAAGCTATGTATAAACCAGAACTTCAACAGATTTAAGATCCCCCCATCTTTATCTAGTTAGTAACAGTTTTAAGGCTTACCCCTGAAGGTCATTCTGTTCTGCACACATCAACAACAAATAACAAAACCAGGTGTCTTATCTCAGTATAGGAGACTATACTCCTCTTTTTTTTCCCAGGGCTGTTTATCTATTACACTCAAGGTCTGCTAGCTTTTCTCAGTCAGCAGTTCGAGCTTACCCAGAGTGCTTTATGTCTTGACCACAGTCTAGCTAACTGAGTTTGTGTGTATGTTTTATATACTTTTGCTCATTACAACATAGGGAGAGGCTGTTTACAACAGCACTTTGGAGATTCCCGGAAGCACTGCAGATCATAAAGTAGTCCCTGACACTGCTCTAATTTACACAGGCCTCCAGGTCCCTGCAGTCCATGGAGCAGCCCAGGATCAGGAGGGTACAAAAGTGGCTTGTAGCTAGCTTCGCATCCCCCTTCCTCTTGGGCTGTGACTTCTGTGCTGGGCTCGCAGAATCTCTCCCATACATTTTAAGGCCAGAAGCGATGGAACATGTACAGAGGTGAAAGTGAGCCGGTACGCCCTGGTACGGTGTACTGGCAAAAGCCGATGCGCTTCCCCAGGAGCAATTTAAAGGGCCTGGGGCTCCCAGCAGAGGCTGGAGCCCTAGGCCCTTTAAATTGCTGGCAGAGCCCCCACTGTGGGAGCCTGGGAGAGGCTGCAGCGGGGCTCCAGCAGCAGTTTAAAGAGCCCAGGGCAGTAGCGGCGCACCAGGCTCTTTAAATAGCTCTCTGAGCCCCGCCACCGCTTCCCCAGGGTTCCGACAACAGAGCTCCTGTCCGCACGGAGCCCACTGCCGGAACCCTGGGGAGGCTGCGGTGGGGCCCCCACAGCTATTTAAAGAGCCCGCTGCGCCGCTACTGCCCCGGGCCATTTAAACTGCCACCGCAGCCCCGCCGCAGCCTCCCCCGGGTTCCCCCAGCGGGGTGTGTCCCGTGGCAGTTTAAAGGGCCCGGGATGGTAGTGGCGGCCCAGCACCAGGCTCTTTAAATAGCTGGCAGAGCTCCGCCGCAGCCTCCCCCGGAATCCGGCAGCGGGGCTCCGCAGGGAGAGGAGCCCTGTTGCTGGAACCCTAGGGAAGCTACCACTTTAATTCGACTTTAACGACGTTAGGTCGAATTAAACGTGTACCTGTCTTCACATACATGCCCTTAAAGTCGATTTAAAGGGCCCTCAAAATCGAATTTGTAACTCCTGCCTTACGAGAGAAGTAAGGCTAAAATCGACATTCCAAGCTCGACCGTGGGCTAGTGAAGACGCAACCGACATTAATAGCCTCCAGAGGCTGTCCCACAATACTCCATTCTGACCGCTCTGGACGCCTCACTGCTCCACTGTGACCGCTCTGCACTGCACTCTGAACTCACTGCTCTGGCCAGGTAGATAAGACCTGGGAACATTTGAATACCATTTCCTGTTTGGTCAGCGTGGCCAGCTCACCTGAACAGCTCAGTCGCCATTCAGAGCAATCCGCAGCACAAGACTCCATGCAGAGCTCAGCTGCCCTGGAGACCAGCCAGAGGAAAAGAGCTCCAGCATGGTCCACTCATGAGGTGTTGGATCTCATCACTATCTGGGGAGAGGAATCCGTGATGTTGGAACTACGCAACAACAAACGGAATGCCAACACGTATGGAAGAGTCTCCAAGGCCATGCTAGAAAGGGGCCACAACAGGGACACCCAGCAATGCCACGTGAAAATAAAGGAGCTGAGGCAAGCGTTCCAGAAAGCCAAGGAGGCAAACGGATGATCAGGGGGCGTGCCGCGGACATGCCGGTTCTACAATGAACTAAATCAGATAATGGGGGGCGCCCCCACCACCATCGCACCGGTCTGCGTGGACTCCACCGATGGGATAATCGTCAGGGAGGAGACTGATTCCGAGGAGGATGACCATGAGGAGGAGGGAAATTTCACGGAGCAGCAGGAGCCCAGCGGAGAAACCGTGTTACCAGACAGCCAGGAGCTGTTTATCACCCTGCAGCCAGCACCCTCCCAAGCCTCCCAGGGGGGTAAGTGTTTCTTTTTAAGGGATTACATGACGCGTGATTTTTTAAAGGAAGCATTTATTAATGAGTAACTTGCCCTAAGGACTTAGCGTGCTTTCATTGCTGGTCAATTTCTACTCAAAGAGTTTGTCAATATACTCCGGGATTGACCGGAAGTCCTCCGCGGACATCTCAATGAAGCTATCCAGGAGGTAGCGATGAATCTTCCGCAGCAGATTTCTGGGGAGAGCCGCCTTATGTGGTCCCCCGTGATAGGAGACCATCTCACCCCACGAAAGTAGTAAGTAGTCTGGTATCATTGAGCAGGCTAGCATTGCGGCGAAGGGACCAGGACTTTGCATGGAGGCAAGGAGCATGCGCTCTCTATCTCTCTGAGAAATTCTCACCAAAGTGATGTCATTCATGGTTGCCTGTTTGAAATACGGACTGCAATTAGTAGGGAGATAAAGATTCCCAGCTGCAAAGTACTCTTTTCTGCTGAGGACCGACCAACCGCCCCCCCTCCCCAAAACGCTCACCCCCCGTCAGCCCGTAGCGGTAGCTAGCAGGGAATCTGAACAGTCTGCAAGCGATTGCTTCCGCTTCAGATCTAACGCGCACCCAACCCCTCCGCCCCCTCCAGCCTGTAGCGGTAGCTAGCAGGGAATCTGAACAGTGTGCAAGCGGTCTGAAGAGCCCCAACCACCCCTTAGCCCTTAGCGAGAGATTTTTTGGCCTTTGTTTTGCAGTTTGCAGTTCAGTGGGAGCCACGAGGTGGGGGAAGGGGGTGGGGTTACTCTACAATATGCAAGTGCTGCTTTTAACTTACCATGGCCGCCTGCACGGTGCTTTCAGAAGCCGTGTTGGGCTGAGGCACGCATATGTGTCTGAGATGCTGTGACTTTTCTGTGAGCTAGTCAGTCACTTTTAGGTGTAGAACATGACCTTGTACAGAAATCATATCAGGCCTGTGAATACTGAGGTTTTTAATGGCACAGTACTCCCATTGTGTACCGTCCGAGACTGCATCTGCCTCCTAACCTTGAATGTATCTGTCTCATAACTTTCAAACTTTCTTTGCCCACATTCGCCCACAGATGAACAATTATCTCAGAATCCCCCGTCCTGCTCCTCCCGCCGTGCATCGCAGATACGAAAGCGTAAAAAGAAAACGCGAACGCGCGATGATATGTTCAGTGAACTCCTGGAGAACTCGTGCGCTGAGGCAGCCCGCCAGACGGAATGGAGGGAAAGATTGATAGAGGCAAGGAATCGAGACAGGCAGGAATCGAGAGCCACGGCAGAAAAGAGGGAAGAACAGTGGCTGCAGCGACAGGACCACGAAGAAAGACGCATGGATGCTTTGATCCGTATAATGGAGGACCAAAGCAACATGCTGCGATCTCTGGTGGAGCTGCAGCAGGGCCAAAGATCACCTCTGCAGCCCCTGTCTAACAATCCCCCCCCCCCCAAGTCCCATAGCTTCCCCACCCAAACGCGGGGTGAGAACCCGGGGGGGCAAGCTCCATGGACCGATCCACTCCACCCCACAAGCCAGCAGAACAGCAGCAGCAGCAGCAGGCTGACCTTCTCTGAAAACTTTTAAAAGTTGCTGTGTCTTGGCCACCCCTCCTCTGTCCCCTTACCCCCCCCCTCCTCTGTCTGCTCCTCCCCCAATGCGACTGCTGGTTTCCCTCCAGGCTACCATGACAGTGATCCCCTGTATTTGTATTTCTGATGAACCAATAAAGGAACCATGATTTTTCAAACAGTGAATTTATTTCCTCTGTAAGCATGGGGAGGGGGGAGGGAAAGAGGGTTCAAGGGCAGCAGGCTTAGAGCACAGCAAGGGAGCAGGTTCTCAAACGCCATGTCGGGCACTCATAAAACTGGATTTCAAGGCGTCCCTGAGGCGCAGGGCCTCATGGTGCGCTCTTCTACTTTCTCTGCTGTCTGGCTGCTGGTAAGTTGCAGACAGTAAATTTGCCTCTGCCTCCCAGCCCGCCATAAACGTTTCCCCCTTGCTCTCTCAGATATTGTGGAGCACAGAGCAAGCAGCAATAACAATGGGGATATTTCTCTCGCTGATGTCTGAGCGAATCAGTAACGAACGCCATCTCCCCTTCAGACGGCCAAATGCACACTCTACGGCCATTCTGCACTTACTCAGCCTGTAATTGAACAGCTCCTGACCCTTGTCCAGGGCTCCTGTGTAGGGCTTCATAAGCCAGGGCATTAGGGGGTAGGCTGGGTCCCCAATGATAACGATCAGCATTTCCACCCCCCCCCCACGGAAATTTTCTGGTCGGGGAAGAAAGTGCCTTGCTGCAGCTGTCTAAAAACCCTAGAGTTCCTGAAAACACGAGCGTCATGAAGCTTTCCCGGCCACCCCACGTACAGGTCGGTGAAACGTCCCTTGTGGTCAACCACTGCTTGCATGACCATTGAATAATATCCCTTCCGGTTTCTGTACTCGGCGGCCTCGTAGTCCGGTGCCAGGATAGGGATATGAGTCCCATCTATAGCCCCACCACAGTTAGGGAATCCCATGGCGGCAAAGCCATCTATTGTAGCTTGCAGGTTTCCGAGGTTTATAACCCGGTGTAGCAGGTGATCGAAGATTGCCCTGCTTACTTGCATCACAGCAAAGCCCACTGTAGACCTACCCACCCCAAACTGATTCGCGACTGACCGGTAGCTGTCTGGCGTTGCAAGCTTCCAGAGGGCTATCGCCACTCGCTTCTCCACTGTAAGGGCTGCTCTCATTTTGGTATTCCTGCACCGGAGGGCCGGGGACAGCAAGTCACAAAGTTCCATGAACGTGCCCTTTCGCATGCGGAAGTTTCTGAGCCATTGGGAGTCATCCCAGACCCGCAGCACTATGCGATCCCACCAGTCCGTGCTTGTTTCCCTGGCCCAGAATCGGCGTTCGATGGCATGAGCCTGCCCCATTGCCACCAAATTTGACAGATTGTCAGTCGCCCGACTTCCAAAAACGGCAGTGTACCTGTCCCTGCTGTGCACGTCCTGGTCCATCTCCTCCTCACTGTCGTCGGGTTCCAGAAAGCGCAGTTGTCCCCGGATCACATTCCTCTGCAGACGGTTCAGCGTGAAATCCGCAACCGTGATCGAGGTCTTCACAACGGCCATTACTGTTTCCGTGGTGTCAGCGGGCTCCATGCTTGCAGTGCTATGGCGTTAGCGCGGCGCGGAGAAAGGGCGCGAATTATGGGATGCCTACCCACAGTGCACCGCTCGTAATGGGGGTCGGCGGCGCGGAAAAAGGGCGCGAAATTTGGAAATGCCTACCCATAGTGCAGCACTCTAAATGGTGCCTGATGGGGGATCCGGGAACTGTGGGATAGGTACCCACAGTGCAATGCTCGTTATGTTGACGCTTGCAAAAGTTGTGCGGACAGACACTGTCGACTTGCTGTGCTTTGCTGTGCTAGTGAAGACACACAAAATCGACTGTATACAGTCTGCTTCACAAAATCGAATTAAAGGAAATCGACCTACTGCTGTAGTGAAGACATACAGAGCCCGGGGCTGGGCTGTCGCTACCATCCCGGGCCCTTTAAACTAACGCCGGAGCCCCCTCCCAAAAATATTCCTGTTCCCAATGGGCTAGCACCACCTCTGAGGTCAGATTTAAATTATCCTAATGATCTCACTGTCCTTAAAATCAATGTCAATAGGCGTGTCATGTCAGGAGTACTACATGTGGGAACATGGGTTGTAGTTTACAGAGTATATTTGTATTTGAAGGTATAACTTACTAAGCTTTCTGGGATTCTTTTATATAAATAACTTAACATAAATAAATCAAAATATTCAAGATACCCACATGAGGGATTCAAGGGCACTTGGTACAAGAGAATCAATTACATACATTTTTTTTTAAATTATTGCTTTTGTTTGCTCAAAAGTATAAGGTGTTCATGTTTTATTATCTAGTATTCCTTGTTAAAATTCACTGCCCCAAAACTTCATTAATATAGAGTTAAGGTTGACCAGCAGTGCCTCATATTTTTCCAGAATGTTGAGAACACCTATATTTAAGCCTCTGAAAACCAGCAGATAAAGAGTGGAAGTATAATGGTATATTTTATAGCACTTAGAAAAATCAGCTGTTAAACTGATTTATAGCTGTTAAGCTATTTCAACCTTAACTATAATCGTGCTACTGCTACACTATAATTCCTAATATTGTTACACTTATGCTGCCGTTTTTAATTCAACCATTTTTCTTTCCTTGTTACTCTTGACCTATGATTCACAACTGAATAATTAGTCTCAGTACTAAGAATGAAAAATAGAAGCTCAAGGGAAGTTAATTGGTCTCCTCACTCACTACTCCAGGTACAGTACACTAATGAATTTATGCACTAGAAATAATTCCAACATTGCTTTGTGTGAAAATGAGCTTGGGTTGTGGATATCTTTTCCCTTGTCAACAACATGAGTCAGGTGAAAAAAGCCTCATCATACTGGGTTGCATCTCCTCGGGACTTTAGTATGCAATAGGCCAAAATCAGACAGGCCCCCCAAAATCAAAAGATTAGCTAAATAATTATACATTTAAAAAATTAAATATTGAGTTATTTTATTTTCCTTCTGGTTGTAGAGCCTTTAGGGTTACATTGTCAAGTTCTTCTCTGTAACTGTGAGGGCTAGAATCTTACTTTGTTTTCAAAAATGAGAACTAAGGTTCTCACCTAATCACTTGTCCCCAGGAGTCTTAAGTAAGAAACCAAATATCACAAGACATCAGCACTACCAACTCTTGCAGTTTTATCATGTTTCAACAAAAATAATAATTGATGTTATCAACACAACTGAGGATCAACAGCCAAGAATCAACAGACCAGGTTAAATAATGATCTCATCATGCCGTATGCCATAAACTTTTTATAAGAAAAAGACCTCAAAAAATCTTAATAACCACACTGAAGTTGTGAATTGCATATTCTATAGAAATCTATTTGTATTTGCATGTCACTTATTGGAATCGTTCTATGTTATAAAGGATATATAGATGTATAAAAAATCCAATCACATAGAAAGTCAAACTAAAGCAATACTAGAATAGCTAATTCTGAGGTTCAACATCCCTGGTAAATTCAAAGCTTGTTCTCTATTTCAGAATAATTAGTCTGTGGCGTCCCACATCAATCAGAACTACTGATGCACTTTCAGCTTTCCACAACTGACTAATGACTGTGATTTAAGATTTTAATGATTTTTGCTATAGGAATAAGAATTGCTATACGAGAACAGACTGCGCTGGTCCTTTATAAACCTATAATCTGCAATGTATGGTATCCTGTAGACAGCATGGTCAATCCTAAATGTTTCTGTAGAATAACAAAAGACATCCACAATACACACAGTTGTGCAATGCAACACAATGACACAGGGAAGAATTTCTATCTACCCTATCAAACCTAATGATTAGTTCATGCCTCAAAGGATAAGTATTGATACTCAGTATAACTTCTATTCTAGAAGGTAGTGTTATATCCCAAGATTCAGGGAGAGTGAGCCCCCTATAAGTACAAGTAAATCAAGGACTTGTATGCATAGTTACCCCTTTTCACATGCAGCTACCTTATTTGAAAATGTCAGTGTGGGAGCTTTATTGGTACAATGTACACTTTTGCAGGCTCAGTGAATCTGCGTGTATTTTTGCAGGCACTCCCATGGCACTCACAAGAGAAAAAACTATTCAAAGACGTCATTATGTTGGACTTGAAAGAACCTGCCTAGAGGGTATGTACCACAATACTGGGTGCAATCAGGAGAGATGTTGTCCCCTAAATGAAGAGGTGAATGTGGGGAAGCATGCAAGCAACAAGCCCTGGAGAAGAAAAGATCCAGAATTTTCTGAATGCAGCTTCCTCTGATTTACTGCTATGTCTGTCAGTGACAAAGTGTGGACAAACATTTGTGATAAGCACTTTGTCAGGCTTCTCTTGTGAAAGCTTTGGAGCTGTGCCTGACCGTAGCTAGTCATAGTGCAGCAGCCTTTATCAGCCAAACCTTTATTCATGCAGCTTTAAATTTGGTATCAAAGAATGACCTTGTATTTCTCTTTTGATTAGCCCCAGACAGGTGTTCCCAATTAGATTACCATCCTTCACTTCTTTTCTTGCAGCTTCTCTAGTGTTGCCACCTGTCTCTGCTTATCCATTGCCATTCCTGTTGCATTTGCATTGTTCCTTGACATATATCAAACTGGGATTATTGACGTTCCTGGTTTAAAGGCTTGATCACTCAGAAGACTTGTAATGGGATACAGAGCCTTACCTTGGGGAAATTTGTCTGCAACCACCATAGGCTAGTAGTTATCAGTGTTCACTGAAATAGGTTGCTGGTTTCATGCCTGTTCCTGATGGACATGGATCATCATCAAGAAACCACCACCCATAACTAGCATTCCAGAGCGCAGACTCAGGAGTAAGGAAAAGGACCTAATGGCCTAGAGACTGACCTACACTCTGTCCCCTAAAACAGAGTTGAAACATGTTGGCGGTGCGATGTGCTGAGAATTTTGGTTTTTACTGGAATCATCAAAGTATTTATCACAATTCTATTTTAAAAAGCTCCTGTTTGAGTGAGAATCCATGTTCCCACCTCCATCTGTCAGGGTTTCTGAGCCAATCCCACTACTAATAAACAGCTACAGCAAAAAACGAATGCATTTTACTCCTAATAACTGGCACCCAAAAGATAAAGCAGATAGTCTGACTCCAACGATGTCAGTCAATTGTTCACTGCAGAGATGTCTTGAAATAAAGGTTTCTACAGAATGGGTCAAGACAGGGGTGGCTCTAAGGTTTTTGCTGCCCCAAGCGTGGATTTGGCGGCGTATCTGCGGGAGATCCACGAGATCAACCTCCCACCAAAATGCCGCCAAAGACAGCCTGAGTGTTGCCCTGATGGCGAACATCAGGTCGCCCCCTGTGGCTTGCTGCCCCAGGCATGCGCTTGGAGTGCTGATGCCTGGAGCCGGGCTTGGGTCAAGAAGCCATTACTTACAAGTATCAGAGAAATTGATGACTACCCAGCCAGGTGATTCTTCAGGACAAGAAACATCTGAATTCCTTCTATTTCCTTCTATTTCCTTGTGCTTTCAAGTCAGATTTACAAGATATTTGCTGAGGTAACAAAGTCCTGTGGCACCTTAAAGACTAACTATAAAGTTTTGAAGCATAAGCTTTCGTGGGCTAATACCCACTTCGTCGGAAGATATTTGCTGGAATTCTTGTTCATTTTACCATTTTCACTAAGGATATACAGAAACAGAGCAAGCAACAGGACTGAGCAACCAACTAAAAATTAAAGCAAAAGAAAACCTGGTACCCAAATTTTCAGGCACTATAAAACCAAATAATCCAGCTGGGACTAGGACCTTTAGCATATTATAAAAGTCAAACACCCCTGTTTTGAATTCTAATGAAAATATGTGGAGTACAAGTTTCTGGTCAGAACGGTACACTTCATATTCTCTAGTTCAGATTAAGTCCAGCGTTAAAACTGGTGGATGGATGGTTCTGGTGAGGTGAGAGCCTGGCATCAAAGTACTGAAGCATCTGTACCTGAATGTTATATTTATGTTTTTGCCCCAGCAATAGGAACAAATTAAGTATCTTCAGATTCACCATTTTCTATAGAGACTTTGCATAACCAGACTTTACAGATCCATGTCCTCCTCCCTGTCACACCTATAGGAAATTCACCAACTGCAGGGGAAGTTAAAAGGCAGAAGAGCAGCTCATTTGGTGGCAGCCCAGGAAAGAGAGCAGAGCTACAACCTGCAGGTCTAGGAGAGAAAAAGCTGAGGTAAAAAGGCAGAATCTCTCCTCACAGCAACTGCCAAAAGGTCCCTCCCCGAGGGAAGGGAGGATCTGGTACAGAGACAGCCAGAGAGGGAAGCATTCTCCAGCCTGGGTGCTCATGTTAATTTAGTGAATGTCATTGTCAAGTCAGTTTTTATTGTTCCCTCCCTCTTTGTATTCTGCTATTTAGGTGAAAAAAATAGGGAAAGATGTGAACCTGTGCACTCAATTGGCATTCCTGCTGCACTCTGAGAAAGATCCCAGAATATAACCTTGCATATGTCTTCCTTTGCTACATGTACTGTCTGGGATGGCTTATAGAACTCTAAATCTTATAGAACTCTAAATCAGCAATAATTCAAAACTTGCTTGTCCGTATCAAATATAAAAAGAAAAACAATAAAACATCTTAAAGGCCTTGAACAGATCTTAATTTTATTTTATTTTTAAAAAAGGAAAAACTGCCTGTTAGTAATCCATTTTACAAATGTTCATACTTTGGAATTTACAGACTATGGCCCCAGTCTTGTGGTTGAATTCATATAAGCAGACCCTTTCGCCCACACACAGCCCTAGTGAAAGCAACAGGGCTTCACATGGGCACAAGAGTCTGTTTGCACAGAATCAGCTACAGGAATTGGGCATAAAAAGAAAATGTGTTATATTCCTGGTCATTACTGAACTAATACAGACAAATATAATGAGACAAGACCCTATAGAAACTTGTTTACAACACATAGGATTTTAAAACAAACTAGAGGCAATGGTGTAGGTCAAAGCTAGTACAGAGATTTAAGAGTCCAAGTAATGCATTAGACTTAGTGTTGGAAAGAACCATGCACAGCAGAATTTTGAATCAGATGCAGTCTATGAATCAGCAGCTCTGGAATGCCAGTGCAGAAAGAATGGCAGTAATGGATCCAAGAGGACGCAAAAACATGTGTAGGCCATTCCAAATCTATTTTAGCAAAGCACATGTCTCTAAACTAAAAGATATCCCTCTGATGGTAAAATGATGTCTTGGTAACATATTAACTAAGATCCTCAAAGCATTAATTCAGACTCCCAAGATTCTGAACAAAACATAAAATCTGTTAACCAGACACAGAGAGAGAACGTAAGGAGTTCCCCGAAGCAAGGAGTGGGGTGCTGGACGGGCTGAGTTTGGAGACAGGATGTTGTCTTATCACTACTAAGTTTCCAAAACATTTTGGGTCAAATCCAGTGGTGCAAGTAGAAATAATTTCTTGCTGGTACTCAAGGGTGGGACACAAAGGGGGGCATGTGACCTCCCCACGTGACCCCCCACATGACTCTGCCCTACCACCAGCCCAGGCCCCCCATGCTCTCCCCATGAGTCACATCCATTCCATGTTACCTGGAGGGGGGCGGGGGCTCTGTGCTCCTTCTGCTGTACAGACCCCAGGCAGGAGGAGCTGTGTGGAAGGCCTGGGCTTGGGGCAGTACAGCCGTGCCAGAGGAGCTGCTGGTGTGGGGCCGCCCAGCAGCTTCACATTCTGCTCCTTTTGCCGCTGTGGTTCCCAGGAGATCAAGGCTCTCCAGAACCGCAGCGGGGAAAGGAGCAGAACATGGGGCTGCCTGACAGTTCCTCCAGCCCGGCTGCTGTACTGCCCCCATCCCCGATCCCCAACCAGCCCTTTCCTCCAGCGGAGCTGCTGTATAGACCCCAGGCAGGAGGACTCAGGAGACACAGCTGCATGCAAGGTCTGGGGACGGGGCAGGGGACTCGCTCCTCCTGTGTCTTTCCAGTACGCCGTACCAGCTATAACTACCTTACTGGTACGTTGTACCATACTGTACCACCAAACTTGCACCACCGGCTAGATCCTAACTTGGCTGGTACTGAGACAGACTAGAGCAGGGGTAGGCAACCTATGACACACATGCTGAAGGCATCACACAAGCTGATTTTCAGTGGCACTCATGCTGCCCGGGTCCTGGCCACCAATCTGGGGAGCTCTGCATCATAATTTAATTTTAAATTTAAATGTAACTTTAAATGAAGCATCTTAAACATTTTATTTACTTTACAGATGACACTAGTTTAGTTATATATTATAGACTTATAGAAAGAGACCTTCTAAACACGTTAAAATATATTACTGACACCTGAAACCTTAAATAAGAGTGAATAAATGGTGACTTGGCGCACCACTTCTGAAAGGTTGCCGACCCCTGGACTAGAGGAAGCAGAGACTGCTGTCTCAGAATCCTCTGTTACTGGCATCCTCCTGGCTACAGCAGCATTCCTCAGAATGAGTAGGGAAAAGAGACATGTAGGCTGGACAAGAGCAGCATCTGTCCCCAGCTATCTCAGGCTATTTACTGCCTTGCAGCAGGATAAATGCCAGCTATTTAGAAGGCTGGATATAAACCTTTAAATCACAGAACACTCCCCCCACTTAGGGAAGTGGTATGTCAGACCAATGCACTTCCTGGCCCTCATTACTAACATTCTCTTGAGCACTATGGAAATATCTGGTCTTGCTATTCATGCAGTGGAAAAGACTCCCTATGCTCTCTTATCCTTTCCGCCCCCCTAGTCCCACCTCCTTGCCTCTCTCCACTTGTGCCCTAACCCAGTAAAGGGAAGCTTTTTTCTCCTCCCAGCATCTTCCAGGATCCCAAAGCATCTTAACACTCATTAGAGAAAAATGATTTTAGACTAAATTAACGTGAAGAAAAAGTGGAGTAAATGACCTTTTTGTTACTGCGAGGGAGGAGAAAGTACGTGAGAAATGCTAGACAAATTTTGGAACAGTGCTTTATTTTAAAATGGGTCATAATTCAGGACCTAGGGAGGAGGTAGAATAACCTTCCTTGGAGGTTTTTTAAGTCAGGCTTGACAAAACCCTGGCTGGGATGATTTACTTGGGGATTGGTGCTGCTTTGAGCAGGGGGTTGGACTAGATGACCTTCAGAGGTCCCTTCCAACCCTAATATTCTATGACCTCTTCCCCCCTTGTCAAACTCATTTCAAATCTTTGTAGAGAATCTTTGTCTACCTTTGTTCCAAATCTCACCTACCAATTTTGAGGCCAATGTAACCTTTTTGTGCACTTTAAAGGGGAGACAAAACGCAGCCTTGGGATGAAACTCAGTTGCAAACTTAACTGCCATTGCTACATAAAAACACAATTTGATTAAGAAATAAACTTTTCCCCAAGCTTCTGCACAAAAGAATTCAGATATCTGAAAGACTCCTCTGGTTAACTTTCTATATCAGAAGCAGCTGTCTGAATGAGTAGCTATGATGAACTGATCAGCATACAAAGAGTTCATTGCTATCATTTGCAGCATGGACTCTAAACTCTATTAGAAATGATGTGGCAAGGCAATAATGGTGACTGGATGGATAGCTGGCAGACAGGGTTCTGATAGTAAAGGGAGGGACAGCTACTAAAAATTACCACTTAGTTCTCTGATTTTCAGTTGCGCAGGATTCTTTCACTCATTTCAGTTTCCTGTGAAAAGGCAGCAGAACAGAATATCCTCAGTGCTTCCTGGATCCACTTCTATAACCATCACTGACTGACTGGAGCTTCTTTCAGCATATAATAAACAGCATACTTCTTGTGGTACCTTAAGAAGCACCAATCACAAACAGGTTCTAGTTTTGAATGGTTCCCTGGGTTATCCAGTAATTGCATTGCAATTAATTTCTAATTAACAATATGGAGTCCTTTTCAGAGTGAAGGATAATAATCCTTTCACCACTACCTGCTGCACTGAAATCCTTGAATGGGATTGGGATGAGGGCAGGCCAGAAACTAGGAGGAAGAAGAATCAGTACACTTCATGCTGCTTGTCAGTATAAAATATTCTCAAAGGTACCATCATGTATTTCAGCAAGGACTGTGGTCAGAGAGAGAATATTGCAGTCAGAAGATTAGTGCTAAAGTACTGTTCAGAAGAACTGCACTATGCTGAACTCTGAGAGCACTTTGAGACACGTCCTTTTCAGTCTCAATATGTCCATACCAAGGTCTTAAGTGAAACTTTAATGATGCATAAGGCCTTGTGTGGGCCACTTGCACTGGGGTGAATTTCACTCACAATCATGTGAATGCAGGTAGCAGCAGCAGGACAAGTTTTCCCACCAGGTTCTGCTAATGACCTTAGCACTGGTTTGAAGGATGAGAAAGTAATTCACTCCCCTTTGTTCATTCAATCCTTGGTTTCTACTGAGACGTCCTACAAGTGTGACAATTAATGTCAAATGTGAAAGTGTGGGTAATGAAAAGCAGACTTTGACTCCCTCAGGGAACTGATGGGCAGGATCACCTTGGAGAATAATATGAAGGGGAAAGGAGTCCAGGAGAGCTGGCTGTATTTTAAAGAATTCTTATTGAGGTTGCAGGAACAAACCATCCTGATGTGTAGAAAGAATAGTAAATATGGCAGGCAACCAGCGTGGCTTAACAGTGAAATCGTTGCTGATCTTAAATGCAAAAAAGAAGCTTTCAAGAAGTGGAAGATTGGGCAAATGACTAGGGAGGAATATAAAAATATTGCTCAGGCATGCAGGAGTGAAATCAGGAAGGCTAAATCACACTTGGAGTTGCAGCTAGTAAGGGATGTTAAGTGTAACAAGAAGGGTATGTTAGCAACAAGAAGAAAGTCAAGGAAAGTGTGGGCCCCTTACTGAATGAGGGAGGCAATCTAGTGACAGAGGATGTGGAAAAAGCAAATGTACTCAATGGTTTTTTTTGCCTCTGTCTTCATGAACAAGGTCAGTTCCCAGACTACTGCACTGGCAGCACAGCATGGGGAGGAGGAGACCAGTCCTCTGTGGAGAAGGAAGTGGTTCAGGACTATTTAAAAAAGCTGGATGAGCACAAGTCCATGGGGCCGGATGCTCTGCATCCGAGGGTGCTAGAGGAGTTGGCGGATGTGATTGCGGAGCCATTGGCCATTATCTTGGAAAACTCATGGTGATTGGGGGAGGTCCCGGATGTTAATGGCATATTGTTAACTTGCACTCTTTTCTTAAAAGTCTCATTTTTAATGCTTTTGTATTTTTTGGTGCTTAAAAATCTGACCCTAAATTATTTTTCTCCTAATTCCTTCCCCCACATACTGGCAATGCCTTGGACCAAACTGAACCTTTAAATATTTCCCTTTAAAGTTACCCTGCTCATTGTTTTCTTATATCAAATTGTTTCCTTGACTGGACTTTGTCCAATCTGCTATCTCTTTACAGCTGTACTTTGTTTATATGTTTATGGGAAAAACAAAAAAAGTATTTCATGTTAATAGAAAAAGAGAGAGCATTCTAAAGAGCTATTCCATTATAAACACAGTCTTGTAATAGATAAAATATCACTCTTTTCTTACCCTTTAAAAGCATTGCTTGATAGCCATCTATGAAGGGAAAACTAATCTGGATAAAATAATAACTGATCTGAAAATTCTTTTAAGTTTGGTTACCATTTCTTATTGTTTATTTTAATGTTCTTGTTCCTGGGTTGGAAGTGGTACTACTAGAAAGCTATTCTTTTGATATAGCCAAAGTCAGGAAGTAATGGAAATCTCAAGAGAAATTTGTTATTTCAAATAAAATGAGGAATACTTGTGGCACCTTAGAGACAAACCAGTTTATTTCTAATTTATTTCAATAAATTAGAATAATAAATTAAATAATGTAAATGTATTTAATAAATAATGTATTTATTTTAATTTATTTTGGTTAGTCTCTAAGGTGCCACAAGTATTCCTCATTTTATTTACGTATACAGACTAACACAGCTGCTCATCTTAAACTTATTTCAAAACATCTAGCCCTGAAAGGTTCAGATAAGTTTTGACACTTAAAGGTTTGATTCTTTATTAATAAGATATCAAATACTCACAAATAAACAAATGTATTAACCCATGAGTACTAGTCAAAGATCAGTTAGCACAAATACAGAAAGATAAGAGTTAAATACCTTACTATTTAATTGATCATCTGGGGATGCAATCAGCAACTTGGACTGTTCCAGAAATATAACTCACTCCTGAGGAGTATATATACTTTACGCTGTTACCATGGGCACAAACGTCCCAAAATTAGTTTTCATAATTCTTGCCCTAATATTTCCATTTCTATGCGGTCTGCATTTGCTATCCAAGATTGTTGGAAAATTGTACCTAGTTTTTAGCACAATTATATTAGTTGCTTCTTATTTTCACAAGCCTCAGCAAAATACAATTTTATCTGTGAGCTAAGAACAAAAGCTTACATGCAGTTTATAATATATTTCACTATAGACAATGCTGGGGAAATGGTTTACTTTGGCAGAAGCATGGATTCTCTTAAAAATATATAATATTAACTAAGTAATTTTGGTAACAATTGGAAAAGTATCTGAACTTTTGATTTGATTCAAATAAGCATCCCAATTATCACAGTTTTTGAAGTGTGCCCTTTATGGAGTTGCACAAATGTCCGTGACTGGACTATAATTAACAACTCTTCTCTGCTGCACAAGAAAGAACATAATTTGGCTCATTCCCTCTCAACAGGTTTGACAAGAGTAAAAAGCAATACTTTTTTTTTTTGGTCATTAAAGCCAGCAAATAAAACTTTTTATAGACAATGAGTCTTATTTTCAGGTAATCACTTTTTCAGGATAGAACCATCTTTAAAGTAAAGCAAAAAAAAAAAAACAAAAAAAAAAAAAACCACTGCCCCACACCGTCTTTATATATTAGAAGTAAGGACTCCTTTGTATTCTTGATAATTTTCCACTCATTATTACTTCTGTTTGTAGATCTTCTAAACCTCATGAGGCCTTCCATGAATTACTAAAGATTCATGCCCACATCAGAGCTGCTAGTTAATTTAAAAGTGATGTAATCAGCAGTCTAACATTCTGTGTCTGTTTTATAGTCCAAGTCTTATATGTCTGCCTCCCAGGTAAAGAGCTGTGCCACACCCACATGCTAACAAGAAACAAAAATGCACTTCAGACTCAAAGAAATAACTGGATCTTCTTATATATTCAACAATCTCCAAGCTCTCACTTGGAATATTTTAAGAAAATACTTAACTTTTATTAGAGCTAGAAGAAAGTGCTCCAAGCAGTTTAAAGATCCAAAGAGCCGGCCTTCTATGCTTACAGACACTGCTTTCCCCTCTAGATTTATAGCTATGTGCAATGTGGAACATTGGCTGTAACAATATACTATTGTCAAGAATCAGAGAGGTAGCCATGTTAGTCTGGAATTGCAGAAGTGACTAAGAGTTCTGTGGCACCTAAAAGACTAACTAAAGTGTTGAAGCATAAGCTTTCGTGGGCTGCATCCAACGAAGTGGGTATTAGCCCACGAAAGCTTATGCTTCAATACTTTAGTTAGTGTTTAAGGTGCCACAGGACTCTTTGTCAATATACTATTGTCTGTGTGTTCCCAGGCAAATCTAGTTTGTGGGAACACAGCAGGCTCCGGATGTGTTGCTCTTTGTTTTGAAGAAACAAGAACTTGTAATTAACTTTTAAATTATTTTTTATTTAAACCTTATGGGTGGGATCCATAAAGGAACTTACATGCCTAAGTCCCATTTTTAAGCACTACTGTAATCCACAAAACCTAGCTTGCTTGCTTTCTAACTTAGGAGTCTACAGTTGCTTGGTGTCTATGTTCTTTTAAATACAATTTCCCTAGGGGGTTTATGTTTCTGCCTCAAGCATGCATGCTGCTGCCTCCCTCTAGGCCAATGCTCTTCAAAGTGTTTGCTTGGTGGCCTCTTTTTCCACTTCCACCTCCAATCGCGGCCCCCGGGTATGTCCGCTGAAATGCCGCCGAAGAGAAAGCTTCTGCTTTCTTTCGGCAGCATTTCTGCGGGACAAAAATAGACCGCAAATTCGCGGTCTACTGGGCAGGATCAGTGGTGGCGCCGGGGTCTTTTGAAGACCACTGCTCTAGGCACCTGGGTGCCTATCTCCCATCTAAGCCCCACAGCGACCATGGACCAGGGGAAAGATAAGTGTTTAAATTGTGCGTGAGATCTGATCCAGTGGGTGTATCTAGAGCAGGGGTGGGCAAACTTTTTGGCCTGAGGGCCACATCGGAGTTCAAAATTGTGTGGAGGGCCGGGTAGGGAAGGCGGTGCCCTCCCAAACAGCCTGACCCCGCCTCCTATCAACTCCCACTCACTTCTGGCCCCCTGACTACCCCCTTTCAGAATCCCCAACCCATCGCCCCCTGATCACCCTATCTGGAGATCCCTTACTCTAATGGCCCCCCAGAGCCCCACCCCCTATCTAAGCCCCCCCTGCTCCCTGTCCTCTGACTGCCCCCTCCAGAGACCCCCTGCCCCTAGCCACCGCCCCAAGACCCCACCTCAAGCCCCCCTGCTCCTTCGCCCCTGACCACCCCCTCCACAGGTCTCCTTTTCCTTACTCACCCCCCAGGACCCTATCCACTTATCCAAGCTTCCTTTTCCCTGACACCTATCTATACCTCCACCCCCAACAGGCCCCCTGGGACTCCCATGTGCCATCCAACCTCCTCCCTCCCCCACCACCACCTTCTGCCCCTTTAGGTAACCTGCCTGGCCCCGGTCCTCTTACCTCGCCGCTGCCTAGAATAGCGTGTCTGGCCCAAAGCCAGACACACGGCTGCGCTGATCTCCCAGAGCGCGCAACGTGTCTGGCCGGGAGCTGGACACGCTGTCGCGCAGCCCC
This sequence comes from Sternotherus odoratus, assembly GCA_032164245.1. Classification (NCBI taxonomy): domain Eukaryota; kingdom Metazoa; phylum Chordata; order Testudines; family Kinosternidae; genus Sternotherus; species Sternotherus odoratus. The sequence continues at coordinate 200,573,333 of JAVMKO010000002.1, read as the reverse complement.
GCCCAACAGCGCTGCTCACGCGGCCCTCTGGGGCCGCGGGGGAGGGAGACAGGGCAAGAGGGGCTGGAGCAGTTTCCCTACCGTGTCCTGCCGAGGCCACGCGGGAGGGGGCCAACGGGGGAACAACTTCCCCAGTGCAGCAGCTGAGGCCGCGGGGGAGGGGCAAGAGCAGCCTCCCCAGCCAGACCTCGGGGGCCGGTTTGGAGGAGCCCGCGGGCCGGATCTGGCCCGCGGGCCGTACTTTGCCCACTTCTGATCTAGAGGCCACCTAACCACTAGGCTATAGAGTCAATCTAACACTTTCTCTAGTCCAATTAATATGCAATTGAATTAAAGTGGAAGAAATTTAATGAGAGATTGGGGGAGTCCCACATCAGAATATTCCACAGGATAGTGATTAGGGTTGCCAACTTTCTAATAGCACCAAACGGAACATCCTAGCCTGCCCTGCCCTGCCCCTTATCTGAGGCCCTGTCCCCTGCCCTGCTCCTTCTCCAACAACCCACTCCCTCAAATCCCCCTCCCTCTGTCACTTGCTCTCCCCCACCCTCACTCACTTTCACTGGGCTGAGGCAGGGCGTTGAGGTGTGGTAGGAGGTGAGGGCTCTGGCTGGAGGTATGGGCTCCGGGGTAGAGTCAAGGATGATGGGTTCAGGGTGCAGGAGGGGGCTCTAGGCTGGTGCATGGGGTTGGGGTGTGGGAGGGGCTGAAGGCTCCAACTGGGGGTGCAGGCTCTGGAGTGGGGTCAGGGATGAGGGATTTGGGGTACAGGAGTGGGCTCCAGGTTGGAGTCAAGGGGTTTGGAGAGTGTGGGGGAGTGCTCAGGGCTGGGGCAGAGGGAACGGGCTCCGGGAGGGCAGCATTTACCTCAGGCGACTCCGGTTGGTGGCATTGCAAGACTAAGGCAGGCTCCCTTCCTGCACTGGCTCCACACAGCTCCCTGGAAGCAGGCGGCATGTCCGGCTCCTAGGCATACGGGTCCAGAGAAGCTTCATCTGCTCAGGGTCTCAAACTACAAACCCCATTCTTGTGTGTGAGGCACCTAAGTCAGACCATCTGTTTGGGTAGCCCATGCAACTCCCGCTTGCTTTTTATTTGCCTGTTTTAGTATTATGGAAGGGGAGCCAAAAATATTCTGCTTACTGCCCCCAATGGGCTAGTGTAACCCATGCATCTGCTGGGTGTGGTGTTCTGTTCCATATAGTGGCACTGAGACCACTTAAAGAGAAAGAGATAAAATGAGTTGCTCTACAGCCTTAGCTAACAGCCAGTTCCAGAGGCCCCAGGTTCGATCCCACTCACTGATGACCAGGGTGTGAATCCTGACGTGCAGTCTGCTGACCCAAATGCTGGAGCACTGCCCCAGTGCTGTGGTGTGCTCCAGCTGGCTGCAAGGAGAGGCTCAGTCAGAGCAGGGATCCCTGTGCCTGGCCTGAGGGGAGATGGGCACCAGCCTTCAGCATAGGAAGGCTCAGGTGGTAAATCTCCAGCTGGGGGAGGACAAAAGCTTTGTCCTCCCCCAGCCTGCCCACCTGGTGTCACTACAGCCTGTGGTACTGGGTCCCTGCGGGATCCTCGCTGCCACTGGGGGTGCTGTGCAGGACTGGCCGCCTCCCTCCAAGTTCCTCTTGGCTGCAGAACCCGTCCTTCATTCTTCAGAGCCCGACATAGCGGACAGGCTGGGGGTAGAAGCCAGAGGCAGTGGTTTGGCCAGAGGACGAGTGTCTGGGTGGGGGCCGCTGGGCCAAAGCCACCTAGGAGCTGGACCTGCTGGCCACTGGCCACTGGAGGGACCCTGCCTTAGCACCACAGCGCCACCCACTGGACTTTTAACAGTCCAGTCAGTGGTGCTGACCAGAACTGCCAGGGTTCCCTTTAGACCCGGAGTTCTGGTCGAAAACAGGATGCCTGGCAATTCTACTAGTGATTAGGGCACTCATCAGAGAGGTGCTGATCTCTGTTCAAATCCCCTCTTATCAGGGAGAGGGGGAGACTTGAACTACGGGTCTCATAGCCTGGGTGAGTACCCTAACCAGTAGGCTAATGAATATAAGGGAGGTCCACCTCCCTTATCTCCAGTTCTTTTGTGTGGAATTAGGTGGACTCTGACCATGCCTGCTGGACCGGGCCCGGAACCTGACTTAAGTGGCCAAACATCAATCTTTTCCCATTTCGTGAATCACAAGCAGAGCTGGGCGCCTCACTGTGACCTAGACTTAGGTGCCAAACTCTGACAGAGGGTGGGGCTTAGCACATGCCTCTCTCACTGGTCTCTCCCATTGGCTAGCTAAGGCGGCTACCCACCTAGAATGCTGGCTTTATGGATTGCATTCTAATGTGCCTATCTCGCCACATTTTAATTGAACAGGGAGCTTAGTCAAACTCAGGCTCTGCCTGAGCTCCTTGATTTTTCACATGACACTGCTCTGTGTCCCTGGAGTAGCCTCTTTCCATCATGTCCCTGGAGACTTTTGCATATGTATTTGTGTTTCTTTTTTTTTTTTTAACGTAGTTCTGCCATAATAGATTTGTCTCCCATCCTGCGATGAGATCCAGTACCTCCCGTTGGGACCATGCTGGAGCTTGTCTGTGAATCCAGGACTGCATGGTCACCTGTGATGGTGGACTCTGCACCGTCACCTGTGCTGATTAGCTTGCACTGGCCAAACAGGAAATGAAATTCAAAAGTTCCTGGGGCTTTTCCTGCTTACCTGCCTAGTGCATCAAAGTTGAAAGTGTTGTCAGAGCGGTCATAATGGAGCATTCTGGGATAGCTCCCGGATGCCAATAACGTTGAATTGAGTCCACAGTACCTCTAATCTGGAACTGCGATGTCGATTTTAGCGCTACTCCCCTTGCCGAGGTGGAGTACAGAAACCAGCTTTAGGAATCCTTTAAATCGACACAACCAGGTTGGTTGTGCGGATGGAATCAGTTTTAATTCAAATTAACTCTGCTAATTCCAAATTAATCACGTACTATAGACCAGGCCTTAGAAATGTTGCAACTGGTTGACAGCATGAATGAAATCTAGATGTGAATGAAATTTACTCCTCTCCTGATGACAAACACTATGCCAGTGCTACCCATAGAGTGATTAGCAACTACCTTCTACCTTACCTTATTTTCTTTTTGACTCAGCCGCTCCCGTGTGTGCTAAATCAGCACTTCTAGAAGCAGAATCTCCTGACTAACCACCAAGAGCCTGTGTTTTCAGAGATGCCAATTCAGTGTTGTAAGGACTGGGCAAACATCCAGGTTAGAAAGGAGATCTTTACTAAACACCCTGAAAAGATATTGCAACCCCTCTGTCTTATCCTGTGTGTGTGGTATGATGAATGAGTGTGGTGGAAGATGGATTCTGAAGTGATTGAGAGAACTTTTTTTTAAAGCTTGTACGCCTGAAGCTATGACTCTATGACATGCACATGCACACGCACGCAAATAACGTCACACCAACTTTTGCAAGTTTTCCAGCAAATGAGGACTCTTCTACTTCTCTGTATGCAAAGAACACATCCATATATGGGAAGACCAGAAGTCAATACTGTTAGACTGTTTTTATGAGGTCAGCAGGAACTCAGGACAATAGCAGAGGTTAATTTTAATATATGGCTGTACTCTGCAAATGGATCTGTAAAAACAGCATAAGGTTCCAAGGTGTTTCTATCATTGCCAGAGAAAATATGCTCACTTTACAACTTAAAAAAAAATATCTTTCAACCTGACAAACTCAGTCTGGTTTCTGAAAGTCAAGCTGCATTCTTTTCCACCTGCACGACTCATGTGTTAGAACCAGTAATAAATATTGTAACCTTGTTAATTGTTTTCCTGATAAGTGAGCTAACATACAACTCAGGTCCTTCTCCCAAAGGTTTGTTGGCTCTGAAGAGCTTACAATAATTTATTAGAATTTATTAGAAAGTAGTAAAAAATATTTGTCCAATCAGGTCTGATTTGCAACGTAATGCCTCTGTCCAAACTACAGTCTCAGCCTGTCTCTCTGACATCTGCTTATGGATATTGGGCTGTCAACTCAGGCTGCACATGGCTAAAATAGAACTCCTAATCTTTCCACACCCTCCTCACTACTTCCATCCTCCATCACTGTGACAACACGAATCATACTGTTCTCCTCAAGCTCTTGCCAAGCTCTCATCACCTCACATCTCAATTGCTGCAACATCCTTCTCTCTGGCCTTGACAAATTCAGTCTTGCCCCACTTATAGCCATTCAGAATGCTGCTGCACAGACCATTTCCCAAGCCCACCACTCTGACCATAGCAACTCTCTCTTTGTATCTCTCCACAGGACTCGCCCTTATTTACTGCACCACATATAACATGCTTGTGGTTACTTTCAAGCTTTTATGTTCAATCCCCATCCTACCTGTAATCTCTTATCGGCTAACGGAACTGTCAATACTCACCTCTGATTGGCTCATGATGCCAACATCCATTGCCCACTTCTTAAATTTTCAACTAAATACATTTGTGCTTTCTCCTATACTGCCCCACATGCTCATTGAGAGGTGCTCTCTGTTAACATCTGCAGAGCAACCTCATTATATCCATCTTCAAATCCCTCCTTAAAATTCTCTTTGCAATGATAGCTATAAAAAAACTTACCCTTTAGGCAGCTGGTGTGCTGAGACCACTGCCTATCAGTCTGACCAATACAGTCTCACTGTTTTCTCTCCCACCTGTCTGTATCTATCTATTTCTTGTTTTATATTTAGATTATAAGATCCTTTGGGTAGCAATCATCTTATAAACTGGTTAGTGCTGCAAGTATGCAAGTAAGGTGCTATAAGTATTCCTCGCTTTCTTTACGGATACAGACTAACACAGCTGCTATTCTTGAACCAATCATCTTTTTGTGCTGTGTTCTTAGTCCCAATGGTAATACAAATAAATAAATAAATAAATAAATATGTGTATATAACCACTTTTCCAATAATAACCACACATGGAAAAGTAAACTGTATGGGAATATAGTTAATCTGTCATTTTACAGTGCAAGACATGTATTTCATTTAACTTTTAAACATTTTGCTGTGTTCCTGCTTTTATATTTTCATCTCTTTTTTAACTGTTTAGTTTAAACTGTCCAAGTTGACAAGCACTAAGACAATTAGTAGTAATAATAACTGTCCCTTCTCTCTATAATATTGTATGTGAGGTTGTAAATCTTTTTCTGCAAATAAAAATTTGGTTTATATTTTTTTAAACACTCCTCCTCACTCAGTGCACAGCCTGACCAGTGCTCACTGAATGAGCAGCTATTCGGTATTCTTTTCTCATCATTGTTCAGTGTGAGCATACTATTCATACCCTGCTTTGAATACAGAAATATTAATTTCCTCATGGCTTTTAGATGGTGCTCATTATTATTGTATCCATGTGCTTCACAAACATTAACTAGTTTATCTTCATCACACCCCTGTGAGATGAGGGGATGGTATTATCCCCTTTTACAGATGGGAACTGCGGCACTTTGAGCTTAAGATCAAAGTTATCTGCTGCTTTTGGATGCCCAATTTGAGATGCCAAGGACCTCATTTTTTAGAGTACTTTGCATTACATGGCACTTTATAAGTTCAAAGCTCAGCTCCCATTCACTTTGATTGCAGTTATCAATTCTCAACACTTCTGCAAATCAGACACTAGAGTCTCAAGTCAGGCATTCAGAAAACAAGGAACACAGTTAGTGACCACCTGTGAAAAGTTTAGTTTCAGTGACTTGCATAGATGTGCTTAGACTTTTGAAAGGCATTTGACTTGGATTAAAAAACTAGAACTATATGAAATTAACATAGCACACATTAAATTGATTAAAAATTGGTTGACTGATAGGACTCAAAATGTAACTATAAATGGGAAATCATCATTGAACAGGAGTGTTTGCAATTAGGTCTAAGAGTGATCAGTTCTTGGCCTTATGCTATTTAACATTTTTGTCAATAACCTGGAAGAAAACAAAACAATCACTGATTAAGTTTGCAAATGACACAAAAATTGAGGGAGTGGTAAATAATGAAGAGGCTAAAGAGTGACCTGGAACACCTGGTAAACAGGGAACAAGCAAACAACATGTGTTATATTATGGCTAACAGTAAATGTATATCTCTAGGAACAAAGACTGGGGGTTGGACTAGATGATCTCCTGAGGTCCCTTCCAATCCTGATATTCTATGATATTCTCTGATTCTATGATAAGGGACTCTATCCTCAGAAGCAGTGACTTTGGAATATATTTGGTAGTTGTGGTAGATAATCAGCTGAACACAAGCTCCCAGTGTGACATTGTGGCTAAAAGAACTAATGCAGTCCTGACATGCATAAACAGGGGAATCTCTAGTAGGAGTAGAGAAGTTATTTTATCCCTATATTCAGCCTTTGTGTGACTGCTGTTAGGATACGATTTCCAGCTCTTGCGTCTACAGTTCAAGAAGGATATTGATAAGCTAGAAAGGGTTCAGAGAAGAACTGCAAAAATGATTCATAGAATCGTAGAATCATAGAATATCAGGGTTGGAAGGGACCTCTGGAGGTCATCTAGTCCAACCCCCTGCTCAAAGCAGGACCAACCCCAACTAAATCATCCCAGCCACGGCTTTGTCAAGCCTGACCTTAAAAACCTCTAAGGAAGGAGATTCCACCACCTCCCTAGGTAACCCATTCCCATGCTTCACCACCCTCCTAGTGAAAAAGTTTTTCTTAATGTCCAACCTAAACCTCTCCCACTTCAACTTGAGACTATTACTCCTTGTTCTGTCATCTGGTACCACTGAGAACAGTCTAGATCCAGCCTCTTTGCAACCCCCTTTCACGTAGTTGAAAGCAGCTATCAAATCCCCCCCTCACACTTCTCTTCTGTAGACTAAACAATCCCAGTTCCCTCAGCCTCTCCTCGTAAGTCATGTGCTCCAGCCCCCTAATCATTTTTGTTGCCTTCCTCTGGACTCTTTCCAATTTTTCCACATCTTTCTTGTAATGTGGGCCCCCAAACTGGACACCGTACTCCAGATGAGGCCTCACCAATGTCGAATAGAGGGGAACGATCATGTCCCTCGATCTGCTGGCAATGCCCCTACTTATACAGCCCAAAATGCCATTAGCCTTCTTGGTAACAAGGGCACACTGTTGACTCATGTCCAGCTTCTTGTCCACTTTAACTCCTAGGTCCTTTTCTGCAGAACTGCTTCCTAGCCATTCGGTTCCTAGTCTGTAGCAGTGCATGGGATTCTTCCGTCCTAAGTTCCGTCTACACTTGTCCTTGTTGAACTGCATCAAATTTCTTTTAACCCAATCCTCTAATTTGTCTAGGTCCCTCTGTATCCTATCCCTACCCTCCAGCGTATCTACCACTCCTCCCAGTTTAGTGTCATCTGCAAACTTGCTGAGGGTGCAATCCATGCCATCCCCCGTCCAGATCACTGATAAAGATATTGAACAAAACCAGCCCCAGGACCAACCTTTGGGGCACTCCACTTGATAGCGGCTGCCAACTAGAGATGGAGCCATTGGTCACTACCCGTTAAGCCCAGCCAGCTTTTTATCCACCTTATGGTCCATTCATCAGCCCATACTTCTTTAACTTGCTGATTAAAGGATTAGAAAACATGCCTTATAGTAATAGACTTGGAGAGCTCAATATATTTAGTTTAACAAAGAAAATAAATGTTAAGTGGTGACTTGATTAAATCTCAAGTATCTACATAGGGAACAAATATTTAATAGTGAGCTCTTCAATCTAGCAGAGAACATTATAACACAATCCAGTGACTGGAAAATGAAGCTAGACACATTCAGATTGGAAATAAGAGTTACAGTGAGAGTAAGTAAGTAATTAACAATGAGAGTAATTAATCATTGGAACAACTTACCAAGGGTTGTGGTGGATTGTCCATCACTGACCATTTTAAAATCAAGATTGAATGTTTTTCTAAAATATATACTGTAGGGATTATTTTGGGGCAGTTATATGGCCTGTGTTATACAGGAGGTCAGACTAAATGATCGAAATGATCATTTCTAACCTTTGAATCTATGAATCCGATTTCAGTCTCCTCCTAACCCTCTTCCCAACTCTTTGCCCCAATCTACCCCCACCCTAGCTCATTGCTCCAGTCTCTTTGCCCAACCAGTCTCAGTTCTCCCCCTCCCGTGCACCCTGCTGCCTTGTCTGAGCCATCTTATTCTGCCCTCTGGTTTCCAGTCCTAGTTCCCCTTCAGATTCCAGTTCCAATTTCCTTCCTCACCACCAGAACGAGTCTCATCCGCCACCCTTCAGGTTCCTTTTCCCAGTCTGTCCCTTCACTCCTACTTCTGTCCCGCTGCCAAGGCCGGTGACAGAAATTTTGGGGCCCCGTACTTGATCGTTTGTGGCCCCCTTCCCCCCGGCCGGTCTCCCGCCGCCCGCGCCCTGCCCCGCCCGGTCCTACGTGGGTTGCCCGCTGGGTCCCGCTGCTCTGGACGCGACTCGCTGGGAGGGGAAGATGAAGCGACGCGCCCCCTTAAGTCTGGGGCCCGGTACAGCTGTACCCGTAGTACCCCCCTGTCGCCGGCCCTGCCCGCTGCATGAGTCTGGCAGCTTCCTCTTGGGAGCTAGCAGAGGGGTCACTGATAGTACAAGAAAGACAGACTCCCTACTCTCAGTTCTAGTGCCCAGACCCATACCAAGTTGCAGCAGCAATTACAGGGAAAGTCCTGCTCAACCCCCATAGTCCTAGTATGGAGTATGCTTAGTTGCTCTGTGGGGATAGTGCATGCACCATCCAACAGTACATTGGAACTGTGATCACCTGGAATATGCTCACTGAGGACAGAATATTTGGAGATTTTAGCTGCAAAGATCCAATACCTTTATACTGAACATGTGCAAACTAAGATTTTTCAGAGGCTGACAAAATGGCCAAATCTGGGCAGTTTTACCAGGGCACAGCAAAGGCATTTTCCTGACAGCAGGTTAACTGCCCCCCCGCCAAATTTCAAGGCTCTGGTGGCTTAACCTATAAGCAATAAAAGCACGTGCTTAGGGCCCCAAGAGATTAAGGGGCCCCAAGCAACAACAAAAAATGGTTACAAAATTACAAGTTTGCAAGGCCTTAAATTAAAAAAAGTCTCAATTGAAGACAAAATACAGTCTGTATTTCCTAATGTTGAAGCTGTATTTCGCATAATTATTTCTAAGCCTCATGATTACAAATTGCTCAGGTGACTGAGGTGAAAGATCATTCAGCAAGTTAAAAAAAAATTAAAAATTAATATCGTATATAATGATGCACAAAGACAAATTGTCTCCCCTTGACATATTATGTATCGAGAACGCCAAACTTCGAAAATTATCATTTGATATCATAATTGAACATTTTGTTATGATTAAATAGCAGAAGAAAATTCTCTATATTATTTGTCTAATACAATAATTATTTTGTTTCCATTTAGTAATTTAGAAATTTTATAAATATAGCAAAACCATAAAAAAACACATTAACATATATTTGTCCCTCTCAACTGAACTGTGTTTGGGTAGCAGCTTTGTCACTTTGTGAGTAAAAGCTGGGTTGTGAATGGGGGTGAGAGTTGAAAGGGGGGCCCATTGCTTGGCTGTGCTTAGGGCCCCAGGAGCAATTAATCCGACCCTGCTCTGCTCCAAAACTTGGCTAGGTTAGAACGTCTAAAGGAACAGTTGTGAGAATTTTTGTAAAATGGCAAAAGAACAGGACTTTCCCTAATCTTTTTCTTGGAAACTGATTAGCCATTTTGGCTGAAAAATAGATAAACAAAACAGCCTAAAGCAGACACCCAGAATGGAAAAATCTCAGTCTAAATGGTTAAAGCTTGACAAAGTTATAAGCAACTGAAAAAAGGATCTTATAATGGGAAATGTCAGGCAACCTTTATGACAGGGAACAGTGACAGTATAGTAGTTGGAAATTTAGATATAAGGTGGAAAACCATATTAATTTATCTGAATGGGTTTCAGAGTCCATTTTCTAGCTAGAGAGGTTAATAAAAAAAAATTCTTTAAAAAAGTATTTACCCCCCAAAAAAATAAAAAAAAGCTGAGATAAATATGTTATATGTATTTCTCCAGAAGAGTTTTAACTGGTTAAAAAATGGTATGAAATACTATGAAAATAATTTGAAGCATGTGAATTGGATGAAAAGTCAAACCTGTTTTTAAGTGTTTCTGGGTTAATCAGCAGAAAAAGAGTTGATTTGTGTAATTACTTAAGATGTACAACTAGAATATGTTGATGTGCATCAGCAGTTGCATCTTCAAAGCATGTTTCATCCTGTTGCTTCATTCAGGGGTTGAGATATAACTGAGACAGGAGGTACATCCCAGAGAAATCCATACCTTTCATATAATTTATGTGCAGAAGGAATCACTAGATCATATGCTCTGGCCTCTTATATATCACAGGCCATTAAATTTTACCCAGACACCACTATCTTGAGCCCAACAACTTGGGCAAATTGCAGAGTTCCCTGAGCTAGGCAGGGGATACTTCTCCTTTTCAGGCATGTCATGTTAATGAGGGTATGAACTTTGAATGGAACCTGGGTAGTGAATTTGAATTAAGAGATTTAACTTGAAGAGTGGAGTGGGTTGCAATCAAGTTTTGTTGGATTGGACCGAAATAATGTTATTCCCAGTTACAGGCCAATGAAAACATTAAACTGATATTAATGTTGCTTACAAGAAAATACAGGGTAAGAGGAATGAAGGAAGATAATTCCTGACACCCGTGACTGTCAGGAGATCACAAATCAAGAAATGTGTGTGAGATAGAGAGCTATACTTGGGAAGGGCAAAGGATCCAGCAAGGCTTAAAATTGGCTAGGTTGCATGTGGAGGCAACTTGGTTGTTGGTGTGGAGATGTTATAAATGTATTTGCATAAGCCTAAAATATTTTTATTCTAAATTGACAAATTTCCTTGTCAGGCAATAACAGACCTAACATATCTTTGATGCCACTTTAAGCCATGCTGTCCATGGCTTGCTTTTGTCACCAGCACCCGGAAATTCTCTTGGTAGCCCTAGATATATGAAGAGAACTGTGAGGTAACAAAGTATTTCAGACTGTTCAGAGGATGCCATGTCTGACAAACTATTCTCTCATCTGCCTCTGCATACTGATTTGTAAATTCTAAATAGCTTTGACATGCAATACACTTTGAATTCTGGCAAGTATTATATAGTTCCATCACACTGAAAATTAAAATGAAAAAAGCACTTGTGTTTGCATTATGGATATTGAATTTTGACTTGTGCTATCAATCGATGAATCTATCATCTTCATAATAATTTTTTTTAAAGGGTGGGTAAGTAGCTTTGATTTGCTTCTGCGCAAAAACCTGGGTTAAAGAGTTAGTCAAATATGTTCAATCTTTTTAGATCAACTCAAAATTGTGTTATTGCTCCCAAAACAATTTTGATGGAGCAATTACATCATTATTCAGATATAGTTTCACTGTAAGCCTCAGAATTGGCATATTCTCTTGGCTGAAGATCCAACTCCTATAATGCTGGATGGAGATAGGAAATCTCAAGTAGTTTCAAATCTTCTTGAAGAATTTCTAAAGTTTGTTGCATAAATTATTAATGAGATGAAACTCTGTTGGTGAACTGACAGACATAAATCAATCAGATAAACTACTGTTTTACCAAAGTCATCGGTCTTTCCTAACCTACTTTACTAACGCTATCAGTAAGTTAAAGTATGACTTTAAAATTGTATAAATCTAATACATGGCAAAAATCAAGTCTTTTCTGAAAAAATAATGAACGTTTTAGTAGTATGCACAGCAGATGGTTAAAGAGAATTAAATCTGAAGTGTCAACAGCACAAGTCATGGCTTCTTAGAAGACTATCACCTTGATTTTTATAGAATGCATTTTCTCCACTGAGAAAATTCTCACCACAATTTTGCACCCAAGGTTTTGTGAGATAATTACTACTTAATATATTGAGATATCAAAGTACAGATTCTACACTTGCCAAAGACACAATCCCAGGAATCTGTTTGGAAAATTATGGGAGACTTTTAAAAATTCATTCTTTATGCCTACTGATCCTGTGCTTCTCTGAAACTTTGTAAAGGTATGTTTGTGATGAGAACACCACTTCTTAAGAACTGATTAATGCTCAGCAGAACTCATTTCACAAAAAGGTCTCCAAAGGCAATTATAAGAAGTATTGTCAACCAATATTCCAGTGAGTTTCAATGAAACTGGTTACATAGAAGTGAAAAGCAAGAGCCAACTCTTAGTGATATCTTTTGTTCGAGAGTAATACAAATATTGGTAATTATTTATTTCCTTCTTCTTTTCTGTGTATTTGTGAAATTTACAAAGTTTAAAACATTTAAAAGTTTAACAGTTGGCCCCTTCATGTAATTTCTTGAGAATTACCTCAATTTAGCACTAGAATATTATGGAGTCAAGCTACAGCAAACGTGCTCCTGTACTGAAGTTGTTTTAACATTGTGCTAATGATTTATATTCCCTTTGGTTATGGATAACGATAATAACAAGTTTCCTAAATGGGCCAAAATAAAGGATGTCTCAGCAGTTGAAACAATTGTTTATGTGAGTAATAACAATGGAGGGGAAAACTTGTTGATTTTGCTGTATATATATTTTGCTTGGAAATGGATAGAAAAAGAAAAGGAATTTACATTATAACAAATAATTAACCTCCTTGTTCTTTAAGGAAGGTACTTAAGCACATGCCTAATTATAAGCATATGAATAGCCCTATTAATGGTTAAAGCATGTGTTTAAGCATCAAATCACAATTCTGAAATTATTAATAAATAGAAATAGGCTCTTTTATTTAGAAATATAGAGTGTATATTCTTAAAGCTGGCAGCCATTATGTTTAAAATATTTTACTATAATTAAAGAGAAACACAACTTTAGAGTGACATGCATATGCTGTACCTCTTATGTTAGATTGCATCAAGCACCAGTGCCCCGTTTGACTGTGTTCACACCCTGTGCCTAACAAATAATTATTGCATAGCGTAGTTATGTGTTTGGGAGGTGTAGCTGTTGCTGTCCTGATTAAGACAGTATGCTCCTGCAAGGGTTTTAACTAGAGCAGATGGTTCGACTTGTTACAACATGATCTTGATTGAGAAGACTGAAAACTTGCTTCGCAACACAGAACTAGATTTTAACAAAGGGAGAAAAACAGCTCTGGATACATTTAGACAATTGATAATATTTAGAATGATTCCCAGCACTTGAGCGCTAGTATAATTATTGGTAGGGTGCCAGTTGCATGCCATGTACACTGCTATTCTGAGGCAAGCACTGTAAGTTCTTTAGCAGGTAGGCATTGTAGACATTGTTAGAGGTTATGAGCCCCCATAACTATTCAGACACATAGCTATGTGAAAGGGTATTTTATTAGAGCTGGCAGGAAAGCCTGAGTTTGCAGATACCCTAGGACAGGTACAGAAGCTTGAATGGTTACAGCTCAAAGTGAGCAATAGCGGTTCTTGGTTGGGTCACTTGGGGATTCAACTTGAGGCATTCAAGGTTCTTCAGGCCTAGCAATGTCTGCTTCAGTCCAGTTTATATTCAAGCAAATAGGAACTTGCAGATTTCCAGGTGAGGTTCAGTTAATGTCTCTCATTGGGACCCTCTGCACTGACTCCCTACTCAGCCACTGCTGTTCCCCATTAAATCCCACCCAGACCTGCACTCGGCTCTCATGTCTGGCCATCACAGTCTATTTCATGCATGGCTCTGGGTACATTTCCTGAGGGTCCTCTCTGGATTCAACTTCTCTGCAGATCCATCACACTAGTTTTGGGACAGAATCCATCTAAATAGCCTACACCAAACAAACATAATATTCAGCCAAGCCTTTGCTGTGAGAAGAATCTTGGGGATGGACAATGCTGTGTTGCAGATCAGTCCCCATTCAAACTCATGATCCTCACATTTAATGTATAAGCACAGCCTCCATTTTTGTTCATAAAAGCCATAAATAGTGCAGCTACTATTTAGACCTACTAAATCTTACTAATTTAAGAAAGAGACCCTCTCATTTTTTTAAATAATTGTATGGCCATTTTAAGAGTTTCCATTTTGTAGGCTGGTAATCTCTGAAAGAGAGCAGATTAAACTGAATGGAGAAGTAAATTTGTACTTGGATCCAAGCTTGAGAAGTGGGAAAAGCTCATAGTATATCTTAATTTAAACCAGAACCACCCATTGACAGCCTCCACACTGAAGGATTTAATTGTGTTTCAATTACATTTAAAATTTCATTCAATTTTAACTCTCTTTCCGAAAATTTACAGCCTTAAAACCAATTGATGAGTCAGTTGATGGGGGGAGATTAGAGAGGAGAGGGTGTCTTTTCTTCCAGCCCAGGAGCACAGTGGCTAGGGTGACCAGAAGTCCTGTTTTTAAAGGGTTAGTCCTGTTTTTAGGGACTTTTTCTTATATAGGTGCCTATTCCTCCCTCCCTGTCCCATTTTTTCACAGTTGCTATCTGGTCACCCTAACCAAGGCAGAACAATAAGGTGATGATCTTCGCTATTCAATATTTCTCTCCAACATCACTGCCACTGCTTTGACAAAACAAAATGAAAGATATTAGGTAAGCTTGACCTAAACTGGACAAAACCAATGGGTTTGTATTGACTAGGGTTTAAAGGGACTAGGACTTTTCAGCTTGGAAAAGAGATGACTAAGGGGAGATATGATAAAGGTCTATAAAACCATGACTGGTGTGGAGAAAGTGAATAAGAAAATGTTATATCTTCCTCCTCATACCAGAAGAAGAAGGGGTCACCAAATTAGATTAATAGGCAGCAGGTTTAAAACAAACAAAAGGAAGTATTTTTTCACACAATGAACAGTCAATGAAACTCCTTGCCAGAGGATGATTTGAAGGCCGAGACTATAGCAGGGTTCAAAAAGAACTCGGTAAGTTCATGGAGGATAGGTCCATCAATGGCTATTAGTCAGGATGGGCATGGATGATTACCTGTTCTATTCAGTCCCTCTAGGGCAGTGATGGCGAACCCGTGGCACGCGTGCCGCTGCCGGCACGCCGAGCAGTCTCTGTGGGCACGCCGTCAAAACGCCGGAGCAGAGGGGCGGGGTCAGTAAGAGGCGGGCGGGTGGTGGAGGAGGAAGTGAAAGGACGGCCGGAGCCCGGGAAGGAGAGCGGAGGCGGGGCCGAGGCAGGAGGCGAGGCAAGGCAAGAAGGAGAGCGGAGGCGGGGCCGAGGCGCGGCGCGGCGCGGCGCGAGGCAGGAGGCGAGGCGCGGCGCGGCGCGAGGCAGGAGGCGAGGCGACGCGCGGCGCGAGGCGAGGCGAGGCAAGGGGGGGGAGGCGAGGCGAGGCAAGGGGGGGAGGCGAGGCGAGGCAAGGGGGGGAGGCGAGGCGAGGCAAGGGGGGGGAGGCGAGGCAAGGGGGGGAGGCAAGGCAAGGCAAGGCAAGGCAAGGCAAGGCAAGGGGGGGGAGGCGAGGCAAGGCAAGGGGGGGGAGGGGAGGCAAGGCGAGGGGGAGGGGAGGCAAGGCGAGGGGGAGGGGAGGGGAGGGGAGGCAAGGCGAGGGGGAGGGGAGGCGAGGCGAGGCAAGGGGGGGGGAGGCAAGGCAAGGCAAGGGGGGGGAGGCAAGGGGAGGCAAGGCCGGGGGGGGGGGGGGCGAGCCGCGCTGCTGAGGCCGGGGGGGGTGAGCCGCGCTGCTGAGGCCGGGGGGGGGGGGTGAGCCGCGCTGCTGAGGCCGGGGGGGGGGGTCCCGAGTCGAGCGGGGGTGTTGGCACTTTGAAAAAAAACACGTCGTTTTGGTTTGTAGTTTGGGCACTTGGGCTCAAAAAGGTTTGCCATCACTGCTCTAGGGCACCTGACATTGGCCACTTTTGGAAGACAGAATACTGGGCTAGATGGACCTTTGATCTGACCCAGTATGGCCGTTATTTGACCTTATATATGGTACCCCAAATATCTAAATGAAATGCTTTGTGCACCCATTTTACTTTCAATATGTAGTGTTTTGTGCCAACCATCATTCAAGGCAAACCCTGTCATTACTTGTCAGATGGCAACATTGTGATGAGCCTGAAAAGTGATGGCCTGGTCTAATCCGAGTAAAATTCCTGTTCTGGCCCCTCCCCAGGCATTTGGTGAAGATATGTAGGGTGGTTGCCGGAGCCATAGGGATCTGTGGTGGTTGCCGGAGCCATAGGGATTTGTCCAGAACCCACATATGGCTTCCTATTACAATTTCACATGGACATGATTTTAAACAGATAGGAAACCACAGACTGTGCATGACACCATTGCCAGGGCTTCACGACCAGTTAGATGCCCACGGTATAGCTGGGTGGATCTGCGATATATCACAGCCATGGTTAATGACGATTTTGTGATGCTAAACCATGATGTCACAAAACTGCCCCGGTTTGTGTATTTTGAAAACAGGGTGACTGCTGGGGAGAAGAGCCTGGGGCTGACCAGCTACAGTGCTGATGGCCCTGACAGGCACAGAGTCTTGTAAATGAGCCCTTGGCTGCACCCCTGTAAGGAGGGCGGCCTCTGCTGCCGCGCCTTTCCATCATGCTGTTCACACGCCTCATCCCCAATCTGCCCCCTTGACCCAATGACTGCGCTATAGCATGGCCCAAACCGCATTTGTGCGCCTGCGCAAGAGAGTCTTGAGTCTGTGGGTGGCCATGTTTTCCCCTACTCCTGCCTAACGTGGTGTGCGCCTGCGCAAAGAAGCTCTTCGGTGGCAGCCGCCGCGCTGCCCTCGATACGCGCCTGCGCGGTGAGTCTGAGGTGGGGCGGGTAGGTGTTCTCTGCGGAGGGTGACGTCACCCGCTCACTGCCCTGCTGTCGGCACCGCCTCCGCTCGCTGAGGGGAGGGCCCGGACTCGCCGGCTGCAGGCGCCGCCATGGCTGCCATATTGGGGAGGAAGTGAGAGCAGGAGGCGGCAGCGGCGGCCAGGGAGGAGCCCTTCCCCTCTCCCCTCCGCTCAGAGAGGCGCTGCTCTGCCGGCTACGGCCGCTCGCAGGGCTCCGGAGTGAGCGGCGCGGAGGCAGCGGCGACCGGGCTCAGCCCCCCGAAGGCGGCGGCTTTGCCCTAAGATGGCGGACCCGGCGGAATGTAACATCAAAGTGATGTGTCGCTTCAGGCCCCTCAACGACTCGGAGAATAACCGCGGCGACAAGAACGTCGCCAGGTTCCAGGGAGAGGACACCGTCATCATCGCGGTGAGCGCCGGGCCGGGCCGGACGCCACGGGGATGGGCGCGGTACGCAGGGGAGGGGGGAGAGACGAGGCGGAGAGGAGCTGTGGCCGAGCGGATGGGGGCAGGCAAGGGGAGCAGCCGGGCTTCGTGGGGCCAGGATAGGGCTGAGGAGGGGGCAGGGCAGGCGCAGGGGTTGACTTGGACGTGCGGGTACTATATAAAGCTGCCATCTAATCAAAAACCTCCCCGTCTAGGCCTCTTGCAGGGGCTCAGTCAAACAGCACTCGAAACTGGGCAGGACTCTAAGTGCCAGTTTTGACATTGAGGTGGGACCATTGTGCAGGTTTCATGCACTGCATGTGAAAGTTGTGGTGCTTTATCGCGGATCAGCCAGTGCTGCAATGAGTGCCCTCCCCCACACCACATAAGAGACCGAGAGAACCAGGTTTTACGTGTGGATGAAAATGGTGTATTTAGGGGGGGGGGTGCCATTCATGGATTTGGACTCTTCGTTACTGGCCACTAGTAATTTGCCAATTCATATCTTTCTTTGCTGATCACTCTGAAGAAGTTTGCACTGAACTAGGGTACAAAATAAGTAGGGTGACTGGAGAACTGAGTGCCCCAGATACTAGGCTTTCCATTCTTCTGTTTTCAGGATATTGGTAGTGGTTTTGTGAATACAGTAGGGAAATTTTAAAATAAAGAACCAACATCCTGGAATAGGTACATTGGAACCCCGCTATAACATGACAGTTGGGATCCAAAAAATTCCATTGTGTTAAAAGCAGGTTCACCTTAAAGCAGGGTTTCTCAGCGTTAAAAAAAAGTTTTTGGGTTCTCTGGACAGAGAACTGAGAGGCTGGGCCTCTGTGACTTCTCTCCCCTGCTGGGCAGCCCTGTGGGCACTGGAGCTGCCCAGCAGGGGAGAGAAGCCACAAAGGACAGCGACACTCCTGCAACCTGTCCCTGGCAGGTGCGGGCCGTGGCTTCTTTCCAAGCTGCCAAACGGGAGAGAAGCGGCCACCAAGTGCCAGGACATGGGGATATATCCAGGGAGCCACAATATGATCGTGCTATAACTGCATTCGCATTATCATGGAGCGCATTATACCGGGGCTCCACTGTATATGGGAAGAGAGAAAATGGGCAAAAGAAGTAGGCTTCTTTAGTTGCCAAACTCATTAGGTTACACAAATGTAATGTCTGCATTAGTAATGTCTAAGAGAGAAGTTACCAGGGTAATTTATACATTGAATAGTTTTGGCAAAAGAAAACTAAGTGGCTTTTGTGTTCAGTACATTGAACTTGGAAGTCAAACAAATCCGTAACAGTAAATAAAGCTTCTGTTAGCTTCATATTTATAGTACAAGGCATTAAAGTATTTCTTCTCTTATTCTACTTAAATACAGTTTTAGAAAACAAATAGATTGCTAATGGAATATGGAACCCTTTGCTGTTTCTGGTATAAATGGAGATCAGGTCAGTAGTAAGTAGGCCACTGAAAGCCAACAAAATGCTTGTAAAGTGAGCTGGTATTGGCCCATTCAAGATCTCATTTCAGAGGTTGGTGTAGCATACTGCATTAATTCTCACAGTTACATAGAAGCCTTGACTATCATTTATCTAGACTGTTAGCAAATATAGAGTGTGACAAAACTGATGTCACTATCAGAAGTAAATATGCTCACTTTCATGGTTGGTCCTAAGTATCCATTCATAGGAGCACCATGTGCCGCATCTGAAATCAAAGTGTAAAGTCTGTTCCTGAGATGTATCAGTTTTTCTAGGTGATAAATTCTGTTCCCGCCTCACTCTCTAACCTTCTAGCAACTACCTTTTGGGCTAAAGTGCAATCACTGATAATGGGGCAGGAGCTTGAATTTCATTAAGAGGATCCATGGTTTAGATTTCAAATGATAAAGTGAGGTAATTTGGAGTGGACAATGAGAAACATTACCTTTGTGGTGTGGACTATGTAGGATCCTCCACAAGAACTCCAAGATGGTCAGTTTTTACAAATTAAAAAAAAAAAGATTGAATGTTTTTCTCTTCACAACTTTTTACCACTAATGCACAAGCTAGAATTGTCCCTGGGTAATAAAGAAAATATCACAATAGTGCAAGCTTTGCTTTTCTAGTAAGATTGCAGAATAATATCTGAAGGATGAAGTGGTCTGGAGACTCACTAAGTCAGTTTGAGGTGAACTAGTCAGTATCCTTAGAGACCACATAGAGCTTGAAATTGACGGAATTAGTAGGGAATAAATATTCATTGTAATGACTTTTTTATTAACCGTATTCCTCTTCAATAGGGAAGGCCAAATGTAAAACATCCAGTGGTCTTAGGTCCAGGACCTGCTATTTTCAGCCTTGGATCTGTGCTCAGGAAAGCACTGACAGGTTGAGGTACAGCTGACAGTCTTTTAAGTCCTGTCTCATGATTTTCCAACCATTGGGACTGTAAACAAATGTCCTTTACAGTGAATATGCTGGAATTCCCATCATTCCAGTAACATAAAGCATTTTTGTTCCTGATGTATGGCAGGATTCCCAAACTCAAAATCACATTCTCTGATTACTAAATAAAATTGAAGATATAATTCTCCAGGACTGTTAAACTGAATGGGCATGAAAGGTTGAAGTTTATCTCTAAAGGTGAATTAGTCAGAGTTTGCAAAGCTTTACTGATCCCTAGTAGCCTGTTTGAAATAGCTTGTCTGAAATAGCCTTCCTAAAGCCATTCCTCTCTTATTTCATGCAGAGTATCTCCATTTCCCTCTCCTTCTCATGCATATTTTGACCACTATATGCAGTGGTAGCTGCCTGCCAAGCTCTTCTTTCCAATAAGTTGAGCTAGGATTCTCTTCACAGCCTCCTCCACTCAAGGAGAAGGCTGCACCCTCTTGATTGGCCTTTGGTACTTACAACTCCTCCTCTGCCGGCCCCTGCTGAAATATGGAGAAGCTTGCCTCTTACCTAACCAGTGACATTTGGGAGAGTTGTCCCTATTGGCAGGGAGAAGAGCAAGACTGGAAATAAGTTAGGAGACAGAGTAGGAGCAGAGATGCTCCCAGTACTTTTCTGTGGGTTTGTCCTATTCTAACAATACACTTGATTGCCCCTTTCTTTCTGGAGAAAGCAGCAATAGTTTTCTTGGGTATCCATACATCTTCAGGCAAGCTTGTTATCCTGGACAAGTGAGTCTTTTCCATCTGTCTTTTAGAGAAATGGTTTATTGTAATTGTAGATGTTATGTATTTCACAGCAATTTGTGGTTGAGATGTAATAGTTTGTTTTGAAGAACAATAGCTATAAGAAAGATGTAGCTCCTTAATAGTTCTTACACGAGGCCATATCTCTTGGGCTTTGAATTCTAATTCCAAGAAATTCTTTTCATTTTAGAAACAGTTAATTTTAAGGGGAATCTTTTCTAGCTGTTCTTCCTGGTGAATTCATGTGTTAAAAAAACAAATGCACATTATTAAGACAGTATGTGGACTTGTATATATGTAACATTTTTGTTATAGCAATATAAAGACATATGTTTTCATTGTGACTCCAGTTCTCTGAAGGTTGGTGGGTATTATACAATTCCTTCGAGTACTGTTAACATTGGGGATTTGCTCAAGGTATTTTTGCTTTGGTGCTAGAAAAAGTTGTCAACCTAACCTCTTTTTTAAAAAGAGGTTAAAAATCTAGTTTGTTAAAACACCATCTAATTTTTAAAGATTCAGAACACAAATTTCTTAAAAAAAAAAAAGATTTTTCTGATCTCCTTTAAATAATTACAGAATTTACAGTTTTTTTTCATTGAGGGATGAACTGACCATAGAGGGAAATAGTGAAACTGACAATATATTCACTGGTCAAATACACAGGTTAACTTACCAAAAAAAAAAAAAAAAAAAAAAAAGACCAAATAAATTCTGTAATCCTACAGTTTATAGTAACCTGAACTATCCTAATTATTGTAAGTAGACTATCTTCAGGTTTAAACATGGCATTTTGTGAGGAGCACTGGGATTGTCTGGCACTGAGCTGTGAAGTAGCTGTCCCGCTAAATTTTACGCAACTTAGTCCTAGCACAACTCCTCCTTTCTTTGCTAGGAAAGTGAATTTGCTTAAATGTTTATTTTTAACAAATTAGCAAGTACAGTGATGATGGTATGTCTAGGCCAGGGGTTGGCAAACTTTCAGAAGTGGTGTGCCGAGTCTTCATTTATTCACTCTAATTTAAGGTTTCGTGTGCCAGTAATACATTTTAATGTTTTAGAAGGTCTCTTATAAGTCTAAAATATATAACTAAACTACAGGAACGCCTTACTTAATGTTGTAGTTATGTTCCTGAAAAATGCGACTTTAAACTAATCCAATTTCCCCATAAGAATTTAATGTAAAGGGGAGGGGTATTGGTAAACAACAACAATGATGATTGTGAAGCTTGGTTGAGGTGGTGAAGTCACAGAATGGGGTGGGATATTTCCCAAGAATGCCTTACTGCTAAATGAACTAGCAATTGGCTAAGCCCTCAAGGATTAACTCATTAACAGCTCCATGTCCGAGAGCAGGAGAAGCATATGTCAGTGGGGGAAGGACAGCTGAACTGCCTGCAATTGATAGCATGCTTGGCAGCTTCTTCTAGGGGGGCTGCCGGTCCATCCTGGTTCCAACCCCGCACCAGCTAGCTGCAACGGGCTGCTCTTCCTGCCAGCAGTGTTCAAAGCAGGTAGCTGCCAAACTTGAAGGGAGCATTGCGCAACTTTAAACGAACATGTTCCCTAATTGGTCAGCAATGTAACAATGAAACGGTACGACTTTCAGTGAGGAGTTCCTGTATTGTTGTATATAAAGTAAATAAGTTGTGTTTTAAATGTTTAAGAAGCTTATTTAAAATTAAATTAAAATGCAGATCCCCCCTCTCCCCCCCCCGACTGGTGGCCAGGACCTGGGCAGTGTGAGTGCTGGCAGCACGTGTGACATAGGTTGCCTACCCCTGGTGTAGGCAAACACAAATTGTAGGGTTTGGGCTGTGCCGACAGAGGTGAGTTGTTGGTAAAGATTTCAAGTGAGGACTAGGCTTTTATAAGCATTATAAGCATCATGATACCTAATTTGAGGCAACTTAATCTTGTCTAAACATGACTTATGTCTTAGTGATGATATTTCCTTACCGATTACAGCAGCATAATTTTCAAATTGATATTTTAAGTTTAAAATAGTAAAGCCCTTTCCAGCTAGTGACCACTGAGATCTGGAAGAGCAGTCTGGGTACTGACATACAAATAAGCAATGTCCCATTTTTCTTTCAAATGCCTGAATTCAATAATGTAGAGAGCACTCCCATCTTTTTCTGTTTTTTAGAAGACATCTAACAGTCTCAATGTATTTCCTAATTAACTGGGTAGTATCCTTAACATGCAAGGCCTGGTCCCTCCCCTGAATATCTAAATATATCAGTTTAAAGAATATACTTCTTTAAAACTGGTTTTGTATATTAAATTCAAAAAAGGTTTGGATCTGTCACTTCCTTGCAGAACCAGACTAGTGAAGATCATTTTCTTCTACTGACTTCATCGTCTTGGCAGCAGAAAAGCAATATTCAGAAAGAAAATGTAATTCATATGGAACGTTGAAAGAGGGTAGGGCATGCAAGGTATATAGACGCAAGGAGTGGGACACAGACACAAGGAGTGGGACACTTACACAGAACAGCAGAAGTAGAATGATGGTATGCTATTTTGTATTTTAGGAGGAAAAAAACACTCCCATACTTGTAAAAGTAGTCCACCTTAATATTATAATCTGAGTTTATGTGGAAAATGACTGCATATGTTAGAAGCTGTACTCCGATTTATAACTGAAGTATTTGGTTTTTTTCAGTGGTGGTGGTTAGTTTAATATTTTGCTGAGTCTTGATCACTTAGGAGAAGTACAATAATTTCTCCAAGCATATGGCTTTGACAAACACTGTAATAGTACAGGCATGTATGGCTAGAAGACTGGTTTCAATATTGAAGAAAGTATACTGTACTGCTCCTATGCTACCATCTTGAGATGAATAGAGATTATTACTAAGTATGGTGTTCATTCTAAAACCTAAAGACACTTTAAATGTCAGAATTGTTAACTATTTCACTGTTGATCCCTTTAGAACAAACGTCCAGCTAAGGCAGTGTTTCTCAAATAGTGGGGCGCGCCCCCCAGGGGGGGCGCGAGGCTCCGTAAAGGGGGGCTCGTTTGACGTGCGCCATGCGCCGCTTGGAGCGGAACATGCTGCCCACGCGGGGCAGCGCGTGCTCGGGGCAGGCGCGGGCCAGCGAGCCGAGCGCGGCGCGGCGCAGCCTCACCGCGTAGCCCTGCGGCTTGCTGGGCTGCCGCGGCTCCGCCGCCACGGCAGCATCGCCCCGCCAGCCCGCCCGCGGGCCCCGCGCAGCGCACGGCCCGGCGCAGAGCCGCGCTCAGTCACCGGCCGGCCGGGCGCGCCTCCCCCGGGCGAGGCGCCCCCGCCTCCCACCTGCCATCCTGGCCGGGCGCGCCGGGCCGCTGCGCCCTAGATATAGGCTGGCGCCCGGCAGGGGCGGCGCCGGCGAGGGGTGGAGAGGAGCGGGGGGGCACGAAATGTTTTCTTCTTCCTAGGGGGGGCACGACAGAAAAAAATTGAGAAGCACTGAGCTAAGGCGATAATCCCAATCTACCTTCCAGGTCTTCCTGAATGCCAAGATTCCAGCTGTTCCCCACCCATCTGCTAGAACAGGGGGGTCAGCAACCTTTAAGAGGTGGTATGCCGAGTCTTCATTAATTCAAGGTTTCGTGTGCCAGTCATATATTATAGGGTCCAGTGGAGGGAACCTCAGACTAGCAGCGCAGGGGGCAGATTGGAAGGGGTAGAACGGAGTGGGGAAGGCAATGGAGCAGATGGGAATGGTTATGGAGAGGCAAACATGATGCAGGTATAAGGGAATGGGAGAGGCAGTGTGAGGAGCCAACAGGAAGTTGAGGGTAAAAGGGAGAGGATGTGGGGGCTGATGGGAAGGGGCAAGGTAGTGGAGGTAGTAGTGGGGCAGATGGGAAAGGAGACAGTGGGGAGTAGAAGGGAGTGAGGGAGGTTGTGGGGCAGACAGGAAGAGGGAGTTGAAGGGAGAGGGTGTCCAGGGCAGATGAGGCAGGGTGAGGCGCAGATGGGAATGGAAGATGTGGGGGGACTGGAAGGGAGGGAGGCAGTATAGGGGGTAGACTGGAAGGGAGTGGGACAGTGGTGTGGGGGTTAGACAGGAAGGGGTAAGGGAGTGGGGGGGTAGATGGGAAAGGGAGCGGGGAGAAGCGGGCGGGGGGCTGCAAGGATTCAGGGGGGGGAGCGAGTGGTGGGTTTCGGGGATGGGATGCTGCTCCTCTCATGTACAGGGGTGTCTGGGGGTGCAGCTGAGGAGCGAGGGAAGCAGGATTCCCCTGGCCCCAAAGGGCTGGAACTGAAGCAGGACTGACAGGATGGGCATTCTGGAATACCCTCCCCCCATTTTGGCAGTGGCAGAAGGGGGGGGGGGGGAGGAAGCGCTGCTTTCCCTGCAAGCAGCTCTGCGCCAGTGTAACTCTGCACCACCACCACCCCGTGCTGTTCCCGGGCACCACGCCGAGACCCACCTATAGGGGCGGCAAGTGGAGCAAGCGGGCGGGGAACGCCGCAGCAGCCCCCTCCACTGCTCTCTCCCCCCATGGCGTGGGGGCATCGCTCAGTGGTACTTGGCCTCTAGGCACCGCATCGTCTCCTGCCCAGGTGGATCGGGGGACGGCTTGGGCGGCGACAGCCTACAAAGAGCCACTCACCCCACTACACACGTGCCCCTTCCTGTGGGGGAGGCGGTGGACAGTGCTGGCGATGTTCTGTCCTCCCACGGCCCTAGCTCTCTACATCACCCTGTACCCCCTCCTGGCCGGAGGCGGCGCTGCCCGGTGGGTGGGGGATTGGCTCCTGCTGGATATGCAGGATCATTGCTGTGCTCCCCAGGACGGAAGACGGTGCGCCGCTGCCGATTCTGTCCATCCTAACACGCAGCGTGCTGGGTCGGGTTGGGAGCTGGCTGGCAGTAGCGTGCCACTGAAAAGCAGCTCGTGTGCCACCTTTGGCACGTGTGCCGCAGGTTGCCAACCCCTGTGCTAGAACCTCCAGCTTTTCCTAACATCTTCCGTGCCGCAGTACCCAGAGTATGATGTATTATGTAAGCAAGCAAGGAAGCGCTCAAATTACAATCGTAACACAGAAAAATAAGAATGGAAGACAGGAATACTAAGGTTCAATGACATACCCTGCACCTTCTACAGTTACAGAAAATCAGTTCTACATGCATCTTCTTCTCCTTATGCATCCCAAAAGAATTGAAAAGCATCATTTTTCTTCCTAGAAGCAGAATACTATGCTGGGACTCCGCTTGTCTGTCTTTTTTGCTACTTTGAACTCTGTTACTGACAGAGCAATAACATATTCTTTCAAACTGCAAAAGAGGGTTGGGGATGGAAAATGTGCTCTTAAATTAATGGAAAAGGATAAGTTTTGCTAAAATCAATGTTTGAGATTTATTTAAACCTAAAGCTTTACTTTTCTGGTGTATTTTGTGGCCAAAAATGGTGGTAGCAATACTGTATCATACTGATTTGCATTGGGAGAAAAGTGTTTTTTTAACACCTCAATCTTTTATAAATTGTCTTGTGCTCCTCATGTCAAGAATAAGCCAGCTACAGTGTCCGACAGAATGGGTTTCTACAAGGATTCTTTACATTAGCAAAAAGAATATATATGCCTTAGAGCTAAAAGCACTATGTACATAATGAGAGAGAAATGTTCCATTACTGGCTGCTCATCTTATAGTATCAAAAACGAAAAGGCTATTCCAGGTTTTAAAGATCAGAAAACAAGATGATCGAAGCCAGACATTGCTATGGATGGACTCTTAAAAACCTTACAGTAAACTTTAAAACTATAGGATATGAATGCAATAGAAATCAATACTTAATATTTTTATACTATTTATTTTGTATACTTTTAAGGGTAACCTGAAGTTAGATGTTATTTTGTCTCATTAAGAAGAACTGAATTATCTTCTATGAAGAAGCACTAGGAGATGATGACTTGCCAGCAAAGTTATGTACATTTTAGTTGTTTTGAATATATTTATATATGGGCTGATACTGAAAACTGTTGCCCAGTACAGCTAAACTGGATATTAATTATGATAACAAAAAGATACTGTGTCAAAGTCTGTAAAAACCCTCCCTTAAGATTTTAGTAACTACTGCTGTGGCATGCTGGCAGGTGACTGCAAGTTAGCTTCAACAAGGGCTTAGAATGTTGCTTTGAGACGGACTGATTTAGGTTCATGTAGAGAAGGTTCATAGAGTGAAATCACAGAAGCAGCCAAAGAGGAAGCTAAGGCTGATGTCCTATGGGGTAATGTTTGTTTACCAGTATAGCCAATCTCTGGGAAAGAGGTGAATCTGGATGTTTAACTTTGGGTCTGTGGGCTCTGAGGAGAGTGGAAAATAGGGACTTGACACACACATAATTAGGCAATCTATAGGCTTAATTTGCAATGTTAAGTGAAATATTTTTACTGAGCTGTTGAGAATCTGATTCCTAGTCAAAAGGATATCTGTATCCCAAAACACAAGGGTTATTACACCTAATGTATCGTGTATGTGATGGTCCAGCTTGTTTTTTGTCACTTATGGTAGTACCCAAAAATGGCAACCCAGAACAAGGCCTGATTCTTCTTCGAGTGCTTGCTCATGTCCATTCCAACAGTGTGTGCGCACCGCGCATGCACGGTCCCGGAAGATTTTTCCCCAGCGGTACCCGTAGGGTCGGCAGGGGCGACCCCTGGAGTGGCGCCCTTATGGCCATGCATATATGCCCCTGCCGACCCTCCCCCCGCTCAGTTCCTTCTTTCCGTTCGTGACGGTCGCTGGAACAACGACGCTTCGGCTCGTTATTGCGGTATCCTTATATCTAGCTTGTTCTCTAGTTAGTGTAGTTTAGTTTAGTTAGTAGTTACATTTATAGTCTTAGTAAGATAGAATTGCAATTAGATAAAAGAAAGTGAAATTCCGGCACCGTGGTATGCCTGGAGCGCCGGGTTTCAAAACCTGTGAAGGCTGTGCTAAGCCGATGCCCGTGAGTGACCCTCACGCCAAGTGCCCCAAGTGTTTGGGTGAGGGCCATTTAGCTGAACGCTGCCCAATTTGTAAGGCCTTTAAGCCCAGAACAAAGAAGGAGAGAGACTCGCGCCTGAAGATCATTCTCATGGAATCAGCTCTTCAGCCTGAGGTGCCGTCCACCTCCGTGCGCAGCGCACCGGCCTCGGTGCGGGACCAGTCGGCACCAAAGGCTGACCGGGGCAAGTACCGGCACCGGTCCTCCCAGAAGGGGAGCTCCCGAAGGCACCGCTCCCAGTCACCGGTGCCTTCGAAGAAACCGAGAGGTCGTTCCCCGGTACACAAAACCCAGGGTGAACCCTCCCCCAAAAGGCAGACTTCGGGTCGCAAGGGCGAGTCCCGTCAAGTGCCAGCGCAGCCGACGGAACCCGAGTCACATACGCCCCTCGGTACGGCCTCACCGCCTCCACAATTTATGGAGCAGCCGGATAGAGCCTCAACCCCGGACACCTTTGAGGCGGCCAGGGATTTAATTGCCCTAACGGCGGAGCCGACCCCGGCACCGGCGCAATCGCAGACCCAGTTTGCGGCACCGGTAGTAGCACGACCTCCGGCACCGATCATATTCCAGAATCCGGTGCCGCTGATTCCCGCCTACCCGGAGTCAGCACCGGCACGGGCGGCACAGGCTCCCCCGGTACCGATCATACCGGTACCGGCCACCTCTGACACTACGGCACCCAGGCGCATCGAGCAGCACCCAGGGAAGCCGACTATGTTTGAGAGGCACACCCTGGCACCGACGGGGTCTGCCCCCCCATGGTCTGGGTCGGACTACTCCTCTGAGTCCGACACACGCTCCTCTAGATCGGGACGTAGTCATCGCACCTCCCGTTCCCACCACCATTCCCGGCACCGCAGGTCCTCACATCATAGGACCCTTCCACAATGGCTTCCTCAGGACCAAGCTCCAGGGCCATGGCCTTTCTGGACGCCCTTTGCGATCCACCAGCAGGGACCACCATCGGTGTCATCTTCCCTGCCTTCGGTGCCAAGGGGACCGGTCTCCGCCACCGTCTCGGTGCCGCCCCCAGAGGTGCCCCAGGAGGTTCTTGTACCCGGTCCTTCGGGCCTGCACAACCCCCCGTCGGAACCTACACAGATACCACAGCCAGGGCCTACCGGTGACCACCCACTTGGAGAACCGGTTCAGGACCCCCAGTTCGCTCCTTCCTCTTCCTCATCACCTGACGAGGCAGTTGCTGGCTCCTCATCCCCGAATTTACCACCAATGGATGTCAGGGGGCATCAGGAACTCCTCAGGAGGGTGGCGCAGAATCTTCATCTTCCAGCTGAGGAAGTGGAGGAGGAGACTGACCCCACGGTGGACATTTTGACAACGGGGGGCCCTACCAAAATAGCCCTCCCGTTCATAAAGACTATCCATAAGATCTCTAATGTGATATGGCAGACACCATCATCTGTCCCGCCTACCGCTAGAGGGGTGGAGAGACGTTACTTTGCCCCCCAGCAAGGGTACGAGCACCTATTCACCCACCCTCAACCAGGGACGCTGGTGGCAGACGCAGTCAACCACCGTGAGCGTCAGGGGCAGACGGGATCCACCCCGAAGTCCCATGAGGCCAAGAAATTGGACTTGTTTGGACGGAAAGTCTATTCCTTGGGAGCCCTCCAGCTGCGCATCGCAAACCAGCAAGCAGCCTTGGGGAGGTATGCCTACAACTCCTGGTCGGCAATGGCGAAATTCCAGCCCCAGCTTTCCATGGACTCTCAATCGGAGTTTAAGGCCATCCTCGAGGAGGGTAGGGTTGTGTCAAGGGCAGCCCTACAGGCCGCTCTGGACTCTGCTGACTCTGCCTCACGCACCATGGCAACGGCCATCGCTATGCGAAGGGGGGCATGGCTGCAAGTATCCGGTATTCCACCCCCGGTGCAATCCACTATACAGGACCTGCCCTTTGATAAGCAGGCCCTGTTTTCTGAGGAGACTGATAAAAAATTACACTCTATGAAAGACTCACGGACCATGTTACGATCACTGGGTCTCCACACTCCTCAGCCCCTCCGTAGGCCATTCAGACCTCCCCCGCCCTCTCAGCCGAGACCTTATCAGTTCCCGCCTCGAAGGGACCCCCCTAGGAGAGGTGGTAGGGGCAATGGCAGGGGACGCCCTCGCTCTTTGCCCAGGAATGGTCAGCAAAACTCGGGCCCCAGAAACCAGCAAGGGCCCAGACCAAATTTTTGAAGTTGTGCTTGAGGGCCTCAGACCAGTTTGCTTAGATCCTGCAACTCCCTTTGTGAACCGCTTATCCCACTTTTACCAGGAGTGGGCCCGACTTACTTCGGACAAATGGGTCCTCAGCCTGGTAAGGGTGGGATATTCTATCCAATTCTCCTCCCTTCCGCCCCACCATCCCCCCTCCCCGTCCCTCTTCAGGGACCCATCTCACGAGCAACTCCTTGTTCAGGAGGTTCATACCCTCTTGTCTTTGGGTGCCATAGAGGAGGTTCCTCAAGAATTTCGGGGCAAGGGATACTACTCCCGTTATTTCCTTATCCCAAAGGCCAAAGGTGGTCTTCGTCCCATCCTAGACCTGCGGGGCCTCAACTCCTACATAAAGAAGTTGAAATTCCGCATGCTCTCCCTCGCGACCATCATTCCCTCCATGGATCGCGGAGACTGGTTTGCTGCCCTCGACCTAAAGGATGCGTACTTCCATATCTCAATTATCCCCAGTCACAGGAGGTTCCTGAGATTCACCTTAGGGGATTGCCACTACCAGTTTACAGTTCTTCCGTTCGGCCTGTCCACTGCCCCAAGGGTCTTCACAAAGTGTATGTCCGTCGTGGCCGCATTCCTGAGAAGGAAGCATGTGCATGTATACCCTTACCTGGACGATTGGCAGAGACGGAACAGCTAGTGACCCAACACGTAGCTCTTACCAGGGCGACCTTCCTCAGGTTGGGCCTCCTGCTAAACGAGCCAAAATCGACCCTAGTGCCCACTCAGAGAATAGAGTTCATAGGGGCGATATTGGACTCTCGACAGGCAAGGGCATTCCTACCTCCTACGTGGGCCAGAGCCATAGCAGACTTGATTCACTCGGCCCTTCGATTCCCCACCACTACAGTCAGGAACTGCATGGTACTCTTGGGGCATATGGCGGCTTGCACATACGTAGTGCCGCACGCCAGATTGAGACTTCGCCCTCTCCAGACCTGGTTGGCGACGGTATACAGGCAAGGCAGAGACCCTCTGAACTTGATTGTCACTCTCCTGAACCACACACTCAGCTCTCTCCAATGGTGGCTTCACCCCGACTCTCTCGCAGTAGGAGTCCCCTTCCGGAAGCCTCAGCCATCAGTAACCTTGGGGACAGATGCTTCCGCCCTCGGCTGGGGAGCACATCTCAGAGACGCCAGGACTCAAGGCCTCTGGTCTCGGAGCGAGCTGTCCCTTCACATCAACGTCAGGGAGCTCAGAGCGGTTCGTCTGGCCTGCCAAGCGTTTCGGGAACGCATACAAGGCAAGTGTGTTTTAGTGCTGACAGACAACACAGCAGCAATGTTTTACATAAACGGGGGTGCTCGGTCCTCTCACCTGTGCAGGGAAGCCCTAACCCTCTGGGAATTTTGTATTTCGCACAATATTCACCTCCAAGCCACTTATCTCCCAGGGGTCCAGAATGTACTGGCAGACACTCTGAGTCGTTCCTTTCGGGGCCACGAGTGGTCCCTCAGGGCCGACATTGCTCACTCAATCTTCCTAGTGTGGGGCTTTCCCCTCATGGATCTGTTTGCCACGAGAGCCAACAGGAAGTGCCAGAGGTTTTGTTCCCTCCTGAACCTCAGCCCAGGATCAGAGGCAGACGCCTTTCAGATCCCTTGGAAGGGGGGTCTACTTTATGCGTTCCCTCCTTTTCCCCTTATCCACAGAGTCCTGCTCAAGGTCCGTCTAGACAGATCCTCCATGATCCTCATAGCACCGGCGTGGCGCCGCCAGCACTGGTACACCCTGCTGATGTCCCTTTCCATCGGGACACCTATAACTTTCCCACTCCTCCCGACCCTGATCTCTCAGGACCACGGCCGACTGCTACACCCCAGCCTGCAGTCTCTCCACCTCACGGCGTGGAATATCCGTGGTTGAACCCTTCAGAGCTTCAGTGCTCTGCTCAAGTCAGGGACGTTTTACTGGGAAGCAGGAAACCTTCCACTCGAGCCACCTATGCGGCCAAGTGGAAGTGTTTCTCCTTGTGGACCCAGAATAAGGGAATTGCCTCTCTTTTAGCCCCAATATCCCTTATCTTGGACTACCTCCTTAGCCTTAAGTAGCAAGGTTTGGCACTCTCCACTGTACGAGTGCACCTAGCTGCTATATCAGCTTTTCACCCAGGCATTGGTGGAGTTTCTGTATTTAGTAATCCTCTAGCCGCTCGGTTTATAAGGGGTTTGGAAAGGTTGTACCCTCCGGTGAGGCACCCAGTTCCACCTTGGGACCTGAACCTGGTGCTCACGGCATTGATGAAGCCCCCCTTTGAACCAGTGTCCTCTTGCCCCCTTTCCTATTTATCATGGAAAACGGCCTTCTTGGTAGCTATTACCTCTGCTAGGCGGGTGTCCGAGCTCAGAGCTCTTACCTCGGAACCCCCGTATATGGTCTTTCATAAGGATAAGGTTCAGTTACGTCCTCACCCGGCCTTCCTTCCTAAGGTGGTTTCGGCTTTCCATATAAACCAAGACACATTCCTCCCAGTCTTTTTTCCAAGACTCCATACATCTAACAGGGAGAGAATGTTCCACTCTTTGGACGTGAGAAGGGCTTTAGCTTTTTATTTACAACGTACAAAACCCTTTCGTAAATCACCACAACTTTTTATTTCAATAGCGGAGCGGATGAAGGGGTTGCCAGTCTCTTCCCAGCGCCTCTCGGCCTGGATAACATCGTGCATCAAGCTGTGCTATAACCTCTCAAATGTCTCTCCTCCCCCGTTAACAGCCCATTCGACCAGAGCTCAGGCCGCATCCACAGCGTTCCTGTCGCACGTTCCCATCGCTGACATCTGTAGAGCAGCAACGTGGTCTTCGGTGCATACCTTTTCCTCGCATTATGCGATTGTGCAGCAGTCAATGGAGGACGCTGCTGTCGGACAGGCAGTCCTGGCAGCTGGCATTGACAGTACTCCTCACCCTCCTCCATGATAACTGCTCGTAAGTCACTGTTGGAATGGACATGAGCAAGCACTCGAAGAAGAAAAGACAGTTACTCACCTGTCGTAACAGTTGTTCTTCGAGATGTGTTGCTCATGTCCATTCCAAATCCCACCCGCCTCCCCTCATGTCGGAGTACCGGCAAGAAGGAACTGAGCGGGGGGAGGGTCGGCAGGGGCATATATGCATGGCCGTAAGGGCGCCACTCCAGGGGTCGCCCCTGCCGACCCTACGGGTACCGCTGGGGAAAAATCTTCCGGGACCGTGCATGCGCGGTGCACACACGCTGTTGGAATGGACATAAGCAACACATCTCGAAGAACAACTGTTACGACAGGTGAGTAACTGTCTTTTCTGTATCCTTTCAGAAAGCTGTCAGTCATAACTCTTGATGCAGATAAGGTGTTTGTGGCAAAGTGAGGGAAATATGTGCCACAATAATGGTGTGATCTGGGCACTAAACATAGGATTGTGATTCTTCATAATGTATGAACACATACTGATTTTTTTCTGAAGGTTTTTTTTTTTTTTTTTTTTTTTTTAATTTGGTTGTCCTGTTGTGAGAAAATAGGCCACTGGAAAACGGGTAGAATTCATATTGCAAATGTCAACTATCTGAATCCTGTTCGGAATTGCACAACAATCTTTCAGACTGTTTTTTTGTGATAAGTGTAAATGTAGTTCTTTTAAAATTAGTCACAGTTCTAGGAAAAGCTGTTCTTTATCACCTCTGCTTATTTTGGCATTGAAATAATAATTTTTCAAAAATTAAAAAGTTGTTTGACAAATATGGATCAGTGGAGATGCCTGAGCTAGAGTTTCATTGGTATTAAGTTTGGCAGAAGGGGGTGGAATACAGGCAGACTATTCTGTTAGAGCACTGAACCATTGTAGTTTGTTTTCCTGGTTTGGTCTGTAATCTCTCCACTTTCGGGGCCACCAAGACTGCCACTTTCCTGGTCAGTAATGAGAATGGGGAATATAGTGGGGATTATGGTAGATTTAGTAAATTTGTTACATTTATGTTGGACTGAACTGTGTTTTGAAAATAATCTTTCAAGGGTTCCTGAAGCATGTGCTATATAAACATATATTTAAGATCAATTCAAATAAAGGATTCATTGTTTGAGAGAGAGGTCCTAATTTTAGGTTACTTCCTCTAACTAATCCATAAAATTCAACAAAGGATAGTATGTATAGTGAGTAATCCTATAAATCAATAGGAGTGGGAAGAAAATTAGGTTATTTTTTTTCTTTTAGCTCTGCCCTTTCATAATACACTTTCAGTGGTAGCTTAAAGGGGAATTATAAAGCTAAATTATTTTAAAGAGTTAGTAAATACAACCTCCCTCCATACTGTTTGTAAGGTATAAGATGTATTCCGATTAACAATGTGGGGAAGAACGTGAAAAAACTAATTGTCAAAGAAGCTTGTCTCTCACCAACAGAAGTTGGTATAGTAAAAGATATTACCTCACCCACCTTGTCTCTCTAAAGAGCTCAAAAAAGTTAGACTAACATGAAGTTTAATGTGAATAAATTGTTTTTATTGAAACTAAAATATGTTGCAGCCATACTGAATGTGATGTTGAAGAAATTCCTGTATGATTTGACATTAAATCAAAATAAAATATAGCAGTCTGATAGATTATTTTGAACAACATCACTAACCTATCCACTACTATAACAAAGAATTCTGGAAATTTCTTATGCAGTTTACAGCTTTGTTTCATAGCTCTGTTCTCATTTTCCCATATGAGGAAATGTAAAGCTAAAAATTAACCGTACATTGTACTGGAAGCATCAGGGATCAGGTACGTCGACAATCTACATGAAGAAAAAAAAGTGATGAGTTAAACAGTCTTTTAACTGTTAAAAATAGATATGGATTACTGCAAGATCTAGTGTGAGGGTTCTCAAACTGGGGGTTGGGACCCCTCAGTGGGTCATGAGGAAATCGCACCGCAAAACACAAAATTCCTTTCACCATAAGGACTCTACCATGCTGATGGGAGTGGTTGAGTGACTCCGCGTAGTCACTCAGATGATGGGAGTGGTGGTAACATACTCTGGAAAAAGGGGATAGTGACATACTCTACCTCCGTGACCTACTGCTACATTGTCTTAGTCAGATCAGCATGAGTCACCAGAATATCCAAAGTATTAGTAATGGACACCCCAAAGAGCCTGTTAAGTCCAAAACTAAGTCTGCACTAACTGAAACGCTTGGAAGTAGAATTCAGTACTTCAGCAGCTTGAATATTACCTTCCATCCAGAAAATAAAATATAAGCAGCAGTCTGCTTTTCCAGCGTAGACTTCAGCTACCTCAGGTTTGGCTTCTGTCTATGAAGCACTGTAATTTCTTGGCGTACTTCCACTAGAACGCTACTACTGTTCTCTTTCAAGAGGGATCTCATCTATCAGAATCCTGAAGTTATAACCTTCTAGTCCTTTTCCCAGAGGGAGAAATGTTCTTGGGTGTACAGTACTAATCTGAGCATTTTGGTTTAAGAGTTGTGTGAAAACTTAAAATGAACTTGTTGCCAAACTGTAATGAACTGGGACTGGGTCATACTTCTAGGGAAAGTTCTTTTGGAAAAATTGTTTAGGCTGGTTTCAGGATGCAAATATGTTTAGTTCAAGGCTTCATTCATATGTGGTCAGGTATTGATTATTTTTCACTCAGGTAATTATGTATAAATGAGTTCCTTTTATTGAATGCTTCAGGTATACAAACGAGCGAAAAGACACTGTAGAAGCAGGCAATTAATATGGACAGTTCAAATTTGAAAAATGTTCAGTGTTACTTTCTGTAACTGTGATTTTTTACTCTTCCTGTGTTTTTTTTTCAGTCCAAGACATACGTGTTTGACCATGTATTCCAGTCAAATACATCGCAGGAACAAGTGTACAATGATTGTGCTAAAAAAATTGTAAAAGGTAAGGAAAAATATTCAACTTGTCTACTGATGGGTTCCTTATTGTCTATTAAGTGGCTTTTACTGTTGAAAAGTGTGTGATAGTTCAATCTCTTCTCTTCCTACCCATCTTTCCCCAAAAAACTGTATCTAAAAGAAACAGCGTGAATTATAGCAGGAATGGCAGCAGTCACTACAGTCAGAGTTGATGAATGACATCAATTCTGAACCCATTTATTCAGTTGTTCATAAATGTTTGAAATGTTGAACTTCTCAGGTTGTAATATTTCAGGCCAGGTCTCTTCATTAAAATTCTCTCTTGGATAGTTATAGGGGAAAGTTTGTTCTTAAGTAAAAGGATGGAAAAATACAGCGTTTCTATTTTAAAGTGATGCTTGAGACTCATTAAAAAAATTGCAGCTAAAATCAGTGGGTTGAAGTATAGCATAGGAACTAAACGATGCTATGGAAATACCTATTCCAGGAAAAAGTCTTGATTAGTATGAACCTTCAAAAATCAAGCATATGCACTGTTTTTCTAAGCTTGTATAATACATAGCTAAGTAAGAGTTTGAGATCATCTTAGTTGTGTAATGAGAACTTTGGTTAACTGTAGGGAAGATCCTCTGCAGACAGACCTGCTTATGCATCTTAAAGAGTACATAATCTCTGTCTTTGGATATATTAAAAATTGGTTGAGGCAATACTTTTAAAATAGAATTATAAAACACCTAGAAAATCATCATATGATAGTCAAATTAGTTCATCTTCCTCAAAATAAAATTTTTCCTTACTATTGTAGTAGAATCCCTTGAACAGGTCAGTAAAATATTGGGTAAGGAAAGGCATACCAGTTGATGTAATTTATTTGTGCTTTCAAAAGGTTTTTAGCTAAACCTTCACAAATTACTAAAAATAAAAAAAAATTAGTCTCGGTGTAATAGGCAACCTACTGGCAAGGATCAGAAGCTGGCTAAGAGATAAAACAGAGAAATAAATGTTAAATTTTTATCATAGCAGAAGTTTAACAGTGAGTTGCTGTAAGGGTCTATAACAGCATTCGTTTTGAATGCATTAATGATTTTATAAGGGGATGAGCAGTTTGGTACTTAAACTTGCAGATACAAATTACTTGAGCAAGACTGCTGAAAACTGAGAAACTTCGGAGGATCCTTACCAAGCTAGGTAAATGCATAACATGGTGGCAGATGAAGTTAATTGTTAACAAATACAAAATAATGAGCATTGGAAGAGATGATTCAAACTAATCATACACCATTCAAGGTTCTAAATCAGGGGTGGGGAACATTTTTTCTGTCAAGGGCCATTTGGACATTTATAATGTCATTCGCGGGCCGCTTCTCTTTCCCTTCTCTCCCCCCTCCCCCCCGGAAGCCCAGGCTGACAACGGGAGCTGAGAACCCAGCTGGCAAAGGGCCAGCGGGGGAAACCCCAAAGCAGTGGCAAGCGGAGTGCTTAGCCCTGCACTGTTTGGGGTTCCCCCGCTGGCTCCTTGCCAGCCAGGGTCCTGCTGCCTACTCCAGTCAGCTCCCGCTATCAGCCTGGGTGTAGGGGGTGATCTTCCTTTACCCCCGCCCAGCCTCCCCCCATCTAACCGCCTTTCCTCCCCCACCCCTGCCTGGCCCGGCCCATCCCACCAAACCTAACCTCCTCCCCCGCTCCCACTCCCAACCCAGCCTCCTGCCCCCCATGCCTGACCCGCCCAGTCCAGCCTTCACCTCCCCCCGCCCCACCAAACCTTCCCTCCCGCACCCACGCCTCACCCGCCCAGTCCAGCCTAGTCTCCTGCCCCCCTCCCAGCCTGGCCTCCCCCCCCCCCCCCCACTGCCACCCGTGCCTGCCCCCCAGCCCAGCCTCCCCCCCCACACCCCCTTTACCGTCGGCTCCCCGCGGCTCCTCCGTTCGCTGCCCGGCTAATGGTGGCCACGTGGCGCCGGGGGCTCCCCCAGGCGCGAGCCGCCTGGGGGGCCGCGTGGCGCCGGCGGCTCCCAGCCTGATGGCCGCGCAGTGCCAGCGGCTCCCCCAGGTGCGAGCCGCCCCCGCCTGGTGGCCCACGCGACACCTTCGGCTCCCCCAGGCGCCGGCGGCTCTCAGCCTGGCGGGCCGCGCGGCGGCTCTCAGCCTGGCGGGCCGCGCGGCGGCTCTCAGCCTGGCGGGCCGCGCGGCGGCTCTCAGCCTGGCGGGCCGCGCGGCGGCTCTCAGCCTGGCGGGCCGCGCGCGGGCCGGAGGTTCCCCACCCCTGTTCTAAATTAACTGTGTAAACTTAGGAAAATCATAACTGTGGACAACAAAATTAAGACTTAAGCTCAATATGCAGCAGTTGTCTGAAAAGCAAATAAAGTTAGGAGGCATAAGGAACGGCAGGATGAATAGTACAGAAGTATGTCAATTGTATAAATAGTGTGTTCTCACCTGGACTGCAGTGTTCTTTTTAGTTATCGCTCTCAAAAGAAGATACTGAAATATTTGAGGGAGTTCAGAAGATGAATGATTAAGGGGATGTGTAAACTGTCATGAAAAGTTTTAAAGATTGGTACTCCTCCCTTTAATCATGTCCCTCCTTACTACTCTCCTCTCAAGTAATTAGTAGTATTGAGAAAGTAGATAAGGAACTTGTGTTACGAGGGAGGACAAACAGAAGGACAAGGATGCATTTAATGAAACTGGCAAATGGCACATTCAGAACCAATAAAAAGGATTTCCGTTTTCACACACATCACAATTAAATTGTGAACTTGTGGTAGCAAGTTAATCATTGACACAAGTTACCTAGGAGACTTCAAAAAAAGTGTAGCCATTTATATGGATAACAAGTATATCAGTTCAACAAATATTAATTACAATAAATTTAAAATGTACATACATTAGTCACAATACTTTTTTTTTTTTTTAAACTACCTTTAGATAGGATACAAATGTTT
Organism: Sternotherus odoratus; assembly: GCA_032164245.1. Classification (NCBI taxonomy): domain Eukaryota; kingdom Metazoa; phylum Chordata; order Testudines; family Kinosternidae; genus Sternotherus; species Sternotherus odoratus. Next base: position 200,534,859 of record JAVMKO010000002.1, on the reverse strand, counting down.
AAGAGGTTTATGCCATAATGTTTATGCCATAAACTTAACTATTGGAAGTTAGAAAGTTTCTCTGGATGGGCTGGTTATCCAGTAACTGCATGTTGCAGGATTTCGTCCTCCCTCCTCAGAAGCACAGTATTTGTATTCCTAGTTTTTCAGTTCTCATAATTTTCCAGCCTAAAAAAGACACTAATTTCTAATGTAAAGTTTTTTAAAAAGCCTTTCACTCTGCCTTTATATACTAAAAAGAAGCAAAAAGGTACAAGCCTAGTGTTTCCTTTTCAGCTCATCTTTTAAGTGTCTATTTGTTGGGTCTGAAACTCTTATGTAATGTATTAGTTTACATTTTAATCTATGAATGTAACTTCTCCTACTCTAGCAACATGCATTTCTATTTGATTAGACGTGTTCATAGTGGAGACATCTTGTAATCAAAATTCATTTGGGGTCAAAATCATTAATTAGATAATTCAGTGTTTGATGGACAAATAATCTTCTTGAAAACGTTTCCATAGGAGGTTTGCTTTGCTTTGCACCCTAATGCATAAATTCTTTCTTGTTAGATGTACTTGAAGGATACAATGGTACAATATTTGCTTATGGACAAACATCATCTGGGAAAACACACACTATGGAGGTAATTTATCTAAAAAGGACTTTCTCATAATATTTTATCACTTTTTCCATAGTTATAGACCCGTCTTCCTTTTGAAATAGAAGTCTGGCGTCCGTTCCCCCACAATTTCTTGGTGGGCTTCATCATAATATAGTTTTTTGGGCATAATTATTACAATGAGTCTAAAAATAGCAGTAATTAATTTGTGGAGGCTTATTTGGCCCTCCAGCAGAATAAGAAATATTAAGTATTCCATTATAGCAGCTTTTTATCTTCAATTTATTATTATTTAAAAGGTGCCTTAGGCCATTTTTTACCCTAACAAATCTTGGTCCTAAATGGGTTGTCAAGACTACTTAAAAATTTTCTTTCAAGTTATTATTCTAAAATCAACTCCTTCCATGTTCAGTTTGTCATCTTTGAATATTAGAAATCTGTTGTGTTCATGGAATTATAACCAATAAAGAATATTGCATTTAGTTGTCCATTTTTTCTCAAAAGGGAACCCTTCATGATCCAGATGGGATGGGGATTATTCCAAGAATAGTGAACGATATTTTTAATTATATTTATTCCATGGATGAAGATTTAGAGTTCCACATTAAGGTAAATTGTTTGGTTTAAGAAGTACTATTGAAACAAAAAGTTTAATCTGTTTTAAAGTAAAGTAATTGATAAATCTTTGGAGGCTGGTGCATGTACAAATCTCCCATTTAATTTGGAAGATATGAATCCAAAGGCAGTTGGGCCCAGAGGTTGGGAATCCCTATTTTTCATTATTAGGGAATTAATTGACAATAAGATGCTAATCTTTAACAGTGACGGCAATTATCCTTTGGTAACTTGAATAATGGTTGTGGTAAATTCTCCATCACTTGAAGTCTTAATTAAGATTGGATGTTTTTCTAATAGAGATGCTTTGGTTCAACCACAAGTTCTTTGGCTAGATGCAGGAGTCACTGGAAGGAAGAAAGTCTCCTGTGTTAGGCAGGAGGTTCGATTGAATTATTATAATCCCTTTTGGCCTAAAAATCTCTGAATTACTGTGTTTTTAATGCTATATCTTTTTTATTAGGTGTCATATTTTGAAATATACTTGGATAAAATAAGGGACCTTTTAGATGGTAAGTGTGTGCCCTTTATATAGGATGGGTATAGTAGCTTGTTAAACTGCAAAGAAGGGGAAATAAACTTTGCCACTAGATTAGGATAGTTGTGGCATATTCATGATACATTGTAAATGGCAACTATTAATCTAGTCTTTCACTGGTTTTCATAGTCTTATAATTGTAAAATTAAGTATAGCTCTGCCTTTTCTTTGTATAATGTGTTATCTATATAAAAGCATTTGAGTTTCTCTAATGGCCATTTTGTGTAAATCCTTGTTCAGATGTTAGAATATAAGAATTGCATGGGATACCATGGAAAACTGTTTGTTTCCCTATGGACATATACGCTCATTCACCATATTCTTTTGAATAAATTAAATATCTTATCTGTAGAGGTTTTTTTCTTCCAGTTTCAAAGACCAATCTTTCTGTTCATGAGGACAAAAACAGAGTTCCTTATGTAAAGGTAAGTATAAGTGTTACACTCTTGAACTAACCTATCTTTTCTCCGGTGTACATCACTTATTTATGTGTTGTCAATTTTTAAAGGGCTGCACTGAACGTTTTGTATGTAGTCCGGATGAAGTTATGGATACTATAGACGAAGGAAAATCTAACAGACATGTAGCAGTTACAAGTAAGTGTTTTTTTCCCCCCTCTATGGCATTCTTTTCCTTTCATTGATTTTGTAAATGAGACATTCACTGTTTGAGCTTAAGTGAATGGTTCTAGTTTTTTGAAATATTGACTTGTGTGACTCACCTCAGTGTGTCACTTGGGGGAGGCAAGAGTAGGTTATGACAAATTAAAACAATCTTGGTCCACTGAGTTTGTCTCCCCTTCATCTACTTCCTGTTTCTAGGGCAGTGTTACTCAACCTGCAGTTGCATGCCCCCCTCTTGGAGTAGGGAATGAGCACAGGCATGGGGTAGTAAAAGTTCCCAGATCCATGTCCCCCCACTCTTGAATATACTTCAGTATCTGAAGGTAAAGCAGTTTGTGTCTCAGGAAGCCATCTGTTTTTTGTCTCTGCTAGTGCAGATGCCTATAAGAAAGCTGATTACGAGATGTCCATGTTTACCTGTCTGCAGATTTAGGCAGCATCCCATGGGTCCAAGCTTCTCGCTTTGGTCCTATGACACTCTACTAAGTTGTAAAAGTATGCGGCTTGTGTCTTCGGAGCAGTCAGTAGACTCTCTCACTGTGAGCAATATGTAGCCTTCTAGTGAGTGGGACATAGGGAGGGGAAGCTACAAAATGAGATGGCAAAAAGAGGGAAAAGAGAAAATGCTGCAGTGGGGACAGAACGGCGGCAGAAAAGGAAACAGAGGGACAAGGAAAGAGAATATAAACAAAAAATGTCAGCATTTGGCAAAGGGACTGGGCAAGCTTTTCATCTACAGAGGACTTCATCAGAAAAATGTTGAGCTGCTGTTTATGGCAGAAATTTCCTGTTCCTGCTGCCTTTCCTTATTTTATCAGTAAAAGGTTGGGGAAGGCAATCCGATACCAAGGCCACGCCTGCTCTGGCCCTCCTTTTGAGCAGGAGAGTGTTTTGGAGGAGTGATAAGCCAAACAGTTACTTTTTTTCTTAGTGGCAGCAAGGAACAGAAACCAGGACTTGTCAGCATTTAAAGGCTAAAGAAAAAGGAAGTAACAATGGCTAGGAACAAGGGACTATTTCTTCTTTACACTTCCTCAGCTTCTCTTGTAGCTACCCTCACGTCTTTAAAGGGCTGTGGCGGATTTAGAGTTGTTTCTATCTGACACCGAGCTAGAGAGAAGACTAAATAGGGGGTTCATCTTCATCCTCTTCCCCTCCAGAGTAAATCAGCCTAGACTTCTGTTACTGAACTTGAACTGTTTTAATTCAGTACGAACCATGTATCTTTAAAAGTTTACTTGTGCTTCACATATCGTACTCTGAAGCATAAAGAAAAAAAGATCTTTAATTTACAACAAAAATGATTTTTTTTCTAAAGAAAAACTACATGTTGGGTCAGTATGCAACACCTTTTTTTAAAAAAAGTGACATGTTCTAGTGTTTCTAATAAACTTCAAAAATACTTAAGCCCAGAGTAAAAGACCAGACTAGTAAACTGTCAATACACTTTACATTTATTAATAGAAATGTGTAGGAAAAAAGCTGACTTAATCTACTCAATCTATTGAATCTAAGATGGGATTGACCCTTCATTTGCCTGCTTTAGTTTACATATGCTGTATTCATCACAAACGACTGTACGGCTGTCTATCTCTAGACATTTATTCATTGTGAGAGTTCATATTAGTATACTAAATGTTCAGCTGAGATCAAATTAGAGTAATTGTTATCCAGAGGAGATGTTTATATAAGCAAGTGTTTTGAAAATTCTTAAATATTTGCATTATAGATATGAATGAACACAGCTCTAGAAGTCATAGCATCTTCCTTATTAATGTAAAACAAGAAAACACTCAAACAGAACAGAAACTGAGTGGAAAACTGTATCTTGTGGACTTGGCAGGAAGTGAAAAGGTAACTTTTCTTTATATATTTGAAAACTAAAGGAACATACAGAACCTTGTTTAAAGTAGAGCTTAGGTTGCTCTAGTATAACTTCCTAAGAACACACAAATCATAATACTCAGCTTCATGACTTTCAACTCCAGTGCTCAGCTGTGAAACCCAAACTCCAGTATAGGCTAGTTTGATATGCTCCCTATTGACGGATAAGGTTGAATTTGGTAAAAGATGTAGTGATTTTTTTGTATGTGAAAAAAGTAGATTGAAGTTCATTGTCCCTGTTTAAGTGTGATTGGTTATATGTTGGAATTGAAAGGGAGTTTGCTGTGAAGGTGGTGTCAGTGTGGATATTGTGTGTATGTTGTGGTTGCTTGTGTTAACACTGTCCTAACTGGTGATCACATTGACTGGAAATGCACTTGAGAAACAATGCTGTTGTGTGAAAGTCCTTCCTTCTTTTAACTGAATGAAGTGGAGTCACCTTGTGTACTACTCTGCCAGTACTGTGAGCTCTCTATTTATGGGGAACTATGTTTTTTTAAATTGAGTTTGGATAGCAGCATGAGCGATCGGCACAAAGCATTTGACCAAAGATTATGGGAAAGGGGACTTGTCTGTGTTAAGTTTGTAGTGACCCTTGAAATACCAGCGTTATTTTACTTAAGATTTGGGTTGAGATAATTAGATACCCACCGGGTGGAAGAAATAATTAGTTATATTAGTTTGTTTTGAAAATAAATGCCTGCTTCTGTAATTAGGAAAAATATGGCAAAGTGAGATGAGGAGACCTTGAAGAGAGCAGGTTTCAGTCCTGAACTGCTTTGTCTGGCTTTAGTTAAGGTCCAGTAACCAGCAGTGAATTACTTGTTTATGTATAGTGTATAAAAACCCAAGGTTTTAAAGAGTTCTTTGTCAGAGCTTTTCTTGCCCCTCTGGAGTCATGCCATGATAGGAAGGCATTTCTTGGCCTGATCCTGTTGTGAGTATCTGGCCAGAGGAGTGCAACAAAAATGACAAAAGGTTTAGAAAACTTGGTCCACAGGGAAAGGTTAAAAAACTGGCCATTTTGTCGAATCCTCTTCATTGTTTAACTGGTTCCTAAAAATAGTCAATGAGCACAGTTTTCCAACAAGAACCCACCTAATATTTTATGTATGTGTTTTAGTAGTTTACACTCCACTCTTGTTTATATTAATAAAATGTAACTTCAAAATTCTTTCAGTGTAGATTGGGAGAATATGAGGGAGAGGAGATGCAGATCATAACTGTAGAGGAAGTTTGGGCATTCAGGCTAGGAAACGAGGCCAGGAGCAGATCTGGAGACAGGTTTTAGCAGGAACTGGTGAAGCTTCCTGTTCTTCAGTCTCTCCCATCTTTGTCCATGACCTCAGATACCTTCTGAGGGAAGTCAGATTGTAGTAATTTTCCACTGCAATCTCCTCCGCTCTTGTAGACTTTCAGTGTCGGGAACCTGTATCTGAGGTGTTTTTTTTTTTTTTTTTGTGGTAGAGACTGTTTTTGAATCTGGACTATATCGTCTTTCCCTATAGTTTAAGATGGTAACTTTTCTGCCTGACTTGATTGACTATTGGGTTAATTGATGTCCAAAACTTTGAATTTCTTAGCCTTATTCATGTGCAAAAGCTAAGATTTTGTCCGGATGTCATGGAAGCCACGGAATCAGTGACTTCCAGAGACTTCTGTGAAATTTGTGCTTCACCCCTCAGGTAGCAGGGCTGAGGCTGTCAGCCAGCGGGGCAACCCTCAGCTGCTGGTGCAGACAGACAGACCCCTGCATCTCCAAGCTGCTGCCAGGAGCAAGGGAATCCTACACTCTCAGCCCCTATGGGTAGGGGGAATCCTAGAGACCCAGCAGCAGTGGGTGCTGGACCCTCCTCTTTCCCCATTTTGTGAGTTACTTATTTAAAAAAGTCAGGGACAGATTATGGCTTTCTGTAAATTTTTGGTTACCGCTTGTGACCTGTCCATCACTTTTACTAAAAATAACCATGATGCAGTCTAAGCCTTGCGCATTAATTGTTTGCATTCAGTCCTTTTTATTTTAATGACCAGTGAGTACAGTTGGTCAGACTTTTCACCAAAACTGGGTTTTCAACTAAATGAATTTTTTCACATATAGTGTCTGCTTTCCTTGGGAAATTTTTTATTTTCATTGGAAAAACTGAATAGTCTTTAGCTGAAATCTTTTGTTTTTGATAGAAAATCAAATTTTTCTTGGGGTGATGTGGCGTGAGGGAAAATAATCAATTTTCCCAACTGGCTCTACCGTAGTACCAAAGTGGTACTACAGTGACACTTGGTTTTAAAAGAGCAACTTCTTCAGGCTTTTTTATAAGCACTGAACCTGAAAAATGCTTTCTAGAATGTTTACTTTTATTTACTCAATCTTTTTTAGGTTAGTAAAACTGGAGCAGAAGGTGCTGTGCTGGATGAAGCTAAGAACATCAACAAGTCTCTCTCAGCTCTTGGAAATGTAATTTCTGCTTTGGCTGAAAGCAGCGTAAGTGCTTTTTCTTTTTTTAAGTCCGAAAAGAGAGACAATACAGATGTAGTAGTATCCAGGAACCATGGGCTGAAATTTTCAAGGCAGTGTGTGGGATTTAACCACACATCTCCCTATGCACTGCCTTAAAAATCTCAACCAGTGTATTACCACACTGCAAGTGCAACAGTGTCTTGCTGTGTGAAGCAGAATTTTAATAAGCTTACATAATATCAGAAGATTATATTAAATATCTTAATGGAAGTTTTTTCTACCCTAAAAGTACAAAAGCTTGGATGTAACTTTTATTTGGAAGGTTTGTGCTTGTCCCACTATGATGGACATTGTTTAAGAACCTGAAGATAAATTATCTTTACTATCCTTCTTGCTAATTTATTGGTCTTAGCTGAATTGAGAGCAGATTCTTATACAACAAACTAGATAGTTAAATCTGTCAACTCTAACTTTTTCCTTCAAATGTATGCTAATCTATACATTTCTTTATTCCAGACTTATGTTCCATATCGTGACAGTAAAATGACCAGAATTCTCCAGGATTCATTGGGTGGTAATTGCAGAACCACTATTGTAATTTGCTGCTCTCCATCATCATACAATGAGTCTGAAACTAAATCTACACTCTTGTTTGGTCAAAGGTGAGTAAACCATTTAAAAACGTTTGTAGGGAGAGACATTTGTCTCATTGAAGACTTGCAAGTTATGAAGTGCAAGCATCTTTTTATTACGCTCCCATGCATCTCATCTGGTAAGACTGGTGTAAGTAAACCCATTCAGTGAAATGCTAACAGCCAAAGATGTCTGCTCTTATCAAGTAAGTAGGTTGAGCTCTTAAATTCTATTGCTAATTGCATGTTCAAATATACACATTAATACTTCATTCTTTCTTTTTAAAAACCAAAGAGGTCAGTGCAGAAAGACACTAATGCAGAATAATTTTAGTTTAAATTCACAGATGGTTATGGTTTCTATATCAAATATAACATAAAAACTGTAACTCATGTATGCACACTGCTAAGCATTTTAGAGTCTGTTTACATAGTGTGCCTAAAATATCCATAAGCAGGGCTTGAAAAATCCACTCATTGTGGCAAATAGGAATCTTATTTGTGAGTGTGGTGGAGAAATATTGTCATCTTCAGCAGAGTTTACTTTCATTTAAAATAAAGCTTCTCGTCCTTATGGAAGAAACTATTGTTCTAATGCTGTCTTCCTGAGACTGCAGCATTCCAGTTCATCTGTAGATGCTCTTACTATGCTGCTGAGTAAATACTGACCAGTGTGTGTGAGGATTTTTTTTTTTTTTTTTGGCTGTTACTGTTCATTACCTTATGTGCTTCGGTGAAACAGGGAATTGTTGATCTTGCTCTTCTGCTGCTTAGCAAAGCTCTGAGCAGTAGCAAAGGCTGACACTGGAGCTATTTGTGGTGGAGGAAAACTCAGAAATTAAAACAGTGAGTGGTAGAGTAGAAGAGACCTCCCCAAAGCCCTCTTCAGGCTTTTGAATGTGGCGGGGGGGAGGGGAGAGAAACACACACACAATGCTGCATCTCCTTTCTGGCAGCTGAGGAAAGGGGGTTTCAAATTTCAGATCTCTGCTGTTTATCGGAAATAAAACTAGTCCCCAGACGAGATCCAGCAACAACACCCTGGTAGAAATCCCATAAGGTGTGGGTGTATGGATATAGGCATCTCATGTGAGTGTTTCCCCTATGCAGTGAGGACTCCACTGTGTCTTTGACTATTGGATGTGTAGTAAAACCCGGTGAATGTGGATGAGGGTGTGAGCATGTGCAACTTGAGTTGGAATTCTGTGGGGGGGGGGGGGAAGAGAGAGAGAGAGAAGAGATCAGTAGATGGGATAAAAAACTTGAGGGCAGAAAGTAAGGTGGGATGTACATGCAATAAGGGGTGTGGGAGATAGAAATATGGAGGCAGATATATGGAAGGCAGAAGGAAGAGCAGAAGATATAAGGAGAGAGAAGGAAACAGACACTTGCTTCATAGTCCTGATTTCTGCCTTTTCAGATTCACTTTGCTGTTGTGGTTACTGGTAAACATCCCCTTACAAATCCCTGGGGAAGGGCATGTAACTGCCCACAAAACATTGAAATAGACTATGCTCAAAGTAAACAATTGAAAAATAGATAACTGTTAACATTTTATAGCCCATTTGAATGGTTAGAGGTAATCAGTGCATTAGGTACACCATTTTCAAATGCAAATGAGTCAGATTCTTGAAGTTTGGGGCTTAAACATCCTTAGTGTCTTAAGTTCCTCCCCTCTGAACTGTTATCTAACTAATTTCTGTAGAAGTTGGTCTGCCAATAATTCTTCATAAAATGTGACTGCATCGAGTTCCTACCATCTCATTTCATAAGCCATAGACTTAGTGCCTTTCACTCACATCTTGAAATACTTGAGGAACATTAATTCTCAAGTCCTGAGAGCTTTTACCCATTTTAGAGAGGAATGTAAAATCTGTCTCCAAAGTAACCAACATCAGTTTTAAAATGTATCTTTACAGTAACATTCCTTTTTAGTTACAATTTAGGTTAAATCCACCAAAGGTGTGTATGTGTGTGTATATATATATATTGATAGCAATCAATTTTGAGGGATAAAAGGCGTACTAGAGACTGTCGGGAAGTGAGAAGTATACTTTACTGGAGTTTAGGGTTTCATCATAATAAAAAATAAATGAGGATCGTGTGGGGGGAACATTTCTTCTTCAAGTAGTGTCCCTATGGGCACTCCACTTCCGGTACATATGCATCCCACATGCTTTTCATTAGAGATTTTCGTTAGCATTGGCTGTTCAGCCCACGTATGATATCCTTGTGTCCCACACTCAGTGGTGCTGGAACATTTTTAATAGTGAGGGTGCTGAAAACCAACCCCTTTACCACCTCCTCTGCTCCCTGAGCTGAGGCCAGCAGCACCCCCACACCTATAGTTCCCGCACCTATGCCCACACTGAAGCTATATCAGGTTGCACAGGTGAACAGCCCTCAATTCTTTTTCAGCCACCTCAGCTGTGATAGAACTTAGCACAGGGGTCGGCAACCTTTCAGAAGTGGTGTGCTGAGTCTTCATTTGGTCACTCTAATTTAAGTTTTCGTGTGCCAGTAATACATTTTAACATTTTTAGAAGATCTCTTTCTATAAGTCTATAATATATAACTGAAGTATTGTTGTATGTAAATTTAAATAAGGTTTTTAATTTTAAATGAAGCTGCTTAAACATTTTAAATTTAAAATGCAGAACCCCCCAAACTAATGGCTAGGACCCAGGCAGTGTGAGTGCCACTGAAAATCAGCTCGTCTGCTGCCTTTGGCACAGGCGCCATAGGTTGACTACCCCCGACTTAGCATGTTTTCTTTGCATGTACCTCAGCTATTGCTGAGCTTGTTTCTTTCTTGGTTTAGTTATCTTAATAGTTCTGGTTTTAAATTTTTTAAATATATTTTCTGGGAAAGCCCTTCCTGAGAGGGGCATACCTGATTCACTGGGATTTAAATGTTGCCTCTTGTGTAGAGAGGCCATCTTGGTCAGTGACAGACACACGAAGTGCGTTCGCTGCTGGAAGAGTCGCACATACTACAGAAGTGTAACTTCTATTTAACCCTCAAATCCAGGGCTCAGAAGAACAGTCGTTACAACTTGACTTCCTGGATGATGGCACAACTCCTGTACATCAGTTTCTCCCATGAGTCTTTAGCATCTCTTTGATCTCAGTGCAATACTCTCCCAGAAAGGGGAAATCCTCAGACACTCCTCTAAATATTGTAGGAGGAGGAGCTTTAATTTTCCTCCCAGGGATCCAACTCCCAAAACCTCTTTTCCTGATAAGTTTGACAACCTCAGAAGCGTCATCCTTGAGGCTCAGTACTGTGGAGGCAAGGAGCTCCACCAGTACTGTTAAAATAGGAAAATGCCGCAGTCCTAAGGCTAAACATGGCTCTGGGAAGGCTTTGATATCATCTAGTGGAGATGGTCAGAACAAGCTCAAATGTTCCGTAACATCAGAGTTTACTCTTGTTCTCTTACACATATTGAGTTCTTTGGTACCAAATAAGCCTCCAGACGCATCAGCACTATTTGCAAAGCACTTTAGGCTAGCAGTACTGTGTATCAAGGACAAGCTTACAGATCTGTCTGTCTCAGATATTTGGGGCTCCCCCATCAAATGTGACTTCACAACAGTCTTCATCGTTGAAGGATCAGTTTTGACAGGATGATTGAGGGTTTGACCCCTCCTGCCATATTAGCCTGCCAGCTTCAATGTTTTGTCCACCTCCCCCCTATTTGGCAACCGACTGTTCCATTTCCAATAACCATGGGAACATATGACCATTGGCAAATGGGTGATGGAAGTAATATCATTGGTCTACACCAGGGGTCTCAAACTCAAATGACCACGAGGGCCACATGAGGACTAGTGCATTAACCCGAGGGCCGCATCACTGATACTGACCCTGGCCCCGCCCCTACTCCACCCCTTACATGAGGCCCTGCCCCTGCCTCACCTCTTCCCATGCCTTCCCTGCCCCATTCCAAACCCTTCCCCGAAGTCCCCACCCCAACGCTGCCCCCTCCCTGCCCCCAGGGGGTGCAGAAAGGATGCAGGATGCAGCAGGGGCTCAGGGCGGGGAGTTGAGGTGCAGGTGTGCAGGGTGTGGAAGGGGGCTCAGGGCAGAGATTTGGTGTGTGGGGTGTAAGAGAGGTGAGGGATGCGGCAGGGGGATGGGTGCAGCAGGTGGGTCAGGGCAGGGGGCTCAGGGCAGGGAGTTGGGGTGCAGGAGGGGTTCTGGGTACGAGCTCCAGCCTGGTGCCACTTACCTAGAGCGGCTCCGGCCCCATACAGCTCCACTCCAGGAAGCTGCTGCAACCAGTCTCTGCAGCCTGGGGGAGAGAGGGAGTCACCCGGAGGGTTCCTCTGCATGTGCTGCTCTTGCTTCCTCCAGACAACTCCCACGAAGCTCCCATTGGCCGCAGTTCCCTGTTCCCAGCCAATGGGAGCTGTGGGGGTGCAATGCTTGGAGGGAGGCAAATAGGAGCCCTCTGTCTCCTCCCCCTTCCTTCCCCTCGTAAGGGACAGTGCTGGCAGCCGCTTCAGAAAGCGGCGCTGCATTTGCAATGCACGAGGTGGGCGGGGGGGGGGACTTCGCGGGCCACAGGGAAGGGCTTGGCGGGCCACATGTGGCCCGCGGGCCGCATGTTTGAGACCCCTGGTCTACACCATCCATTTTACCTCCCTCCTTGTTTCCCTTCTCTGTCCCTCTTCAGGGATACCTCTAACAAATTCCTGTTAAGACAGGAAATAAAATCTCTTCTTTGTTTGGGGTGATAGAATCGCCCCCCACTCAGCACAAGGGAGTGAGAGGCGATTCTATTCCCAGGTGTGTGCTTGAACTTAAGAAAAATGGAGGGTGGAGACCAGTCTTGGATCTAAGACTTCTAAACAAATTTGTGAGGCCTCAAAAGTTCAGGGTGGTGATTCAGGGATTGGTTTTGGTCCTTGATCTTCAATATGTGTGCTTCTGTGTAGCGATACTCCAGCTTCACAAAAGGTTCCTGCATTTTGTCATAGCTGAGATCACTTTCAATACGAGGTGCTCCTGTTCGGGGTCTCTGCTCCAAGAGTGTTTTCAAAGATTCTGTCTATGGTGACTTCCTATTTGCAATTGTCAGGCAATCATAGTATTCTGTATCTTGACAGTTGGCTATTCAAGCATCCGTTCTACCAAGAGGTGTTGTCTGCCACAAGAACAACGCTTTCTCTATTCTTGGACTTGGATCTTCAGTTGAGTGTGGAAAAAAATCCACACTGACTCACGTTCAGAACATATGACTTTCAGGGACATCCCTGGATTTCTTGGCATCCAGGACCTTCCTACCCATGGACAGATTTGTGATTTTATCACACCTTGTCAGAACTATTCAAGGGAGCACCCAGACTTCAGTCAGAAACTGTCATCTTGGTCATATGGCAGCTTGCACCTTTGTCATAGTGTGCAAGGTTATGCCTTCACTGTTTTCAGGGGTGGTTCAAATCTGTTTACTTGCCCAACAGGTACAGTCTAGACAAGTAGGTGTCCGTTCCCCAGCAGATGAAGTATTCCCTAGACTAGTGAAAGGTCCATTGCAATGTAGTGGCAGGGGTTCCCTTCCTTCAACCAGCACCATCGGTAACCATGATCACAGATTCATCTCTGTCAGGATGGATGGAGGATAATACCTTGGTTCTCTAACAGTGCAGGGATGATGGTGATTTTAGGAAACCACCCTCCATTTCAACCTGTTGGAGCTCAGAGTGATCAGATATACCTGCCTTGAATTTCTGCCTCTCATCAGGCACAGATCTATCAAGGTCATGATGGACAATATAGCCTGCATGTCCTATATCAACTGGCAGAGAGGAACAAGATTGCCTTCTATCTGTGCCGAAGCAATGAAATTATGGCACTGGTGCATAGAACATTGCATAGGAATTTCAGCAGTGTACCTTCTTAGCAGACAAACTATCATCTCAGCAGTGGTTTTTACCAAGACTATGAATAGCTGTTGGCTCTCCAAGTTCTAGTTGGTATTTTTCAGTCTTGGGAGTTTTGAGAAGTGGATCTCTTTTGTCACAACTGCAAACAAAAAATGCCATTTGCTTACTTTGTGGAGGGTAAGGTCACAATTCCTGGGGGAGGGGGAGGGAGAGACACCTTCCTTCTCACTTGGATGAAAAAACAGTTCTTCTTCGAGTGCTTGCTCATGTCCATTCCCATATGTGTGTGTGCGTTCCGCGCATGCCCGGTCGGACAGCTTTTCCCCAGCGGTACCCGTAGGGTCGGCAGGGGCGACCCCTGGAGTGGCGCCCTTATGGCCATGTATATATATGCCCCTGCCGACCCACCCCCCGCTCAGTTCCTTCTTTCCGTCCTTGGCGGTGGCTGGAACAGCTTACTCCTTTGTCAGTAGCAGTATCTTGTTCTTCTAGTTAGTTAGGTATTTAGGGTTAATTGTTCTTATCGTTAGCATTGTTATAGTTCTTTAGTGTTAAGTAGTTGTTAAGTAGTGTTAGATCTCTGACGCCGGGTTATGCCTGGGGCGTCAGGGTTCAAAGCCTGTAAAGTCTGCGGCAAGCCTATGCCAATTAGTGACCCTCACTCCCGCTGCCTCAAGTGCCTGGGAGAGGGTCATCAGACTGAGAAGTGCGCGATCTGTAAGGGATTCAAACCGCGCACTAAAAAAGAGAGGGATTCCAGGCTGAAGCTAATCCTGATGGAATCCGCACTTCAGCCACCAACGGAGCCCTCTACTTCTAGCAGCGCACCGGCGTCGGTGCGCGGCACCGCGACGCCGAAGGGCCCGAGAACACCTCGGCACCGGTCGCCACGGCACGGCTCCTCCTCCTCCAGAAGGCACCGGTCTCAGTCGCCGGTCCCTTCCAAGAGATCTAGAGGGCGCTCCCCGGTGCGCAAGGGCACGGGTGATCCCTCGATGGTGCCAGCAGCTCCGGAGCGCGCGAGGCGGCCCCGTTCAGAGCGCGCACCGATACTAGCACCGGAGCCCAGGGCCATCTCCCCGGAGATAGTGCCCTCTCGAGGAACCGAGGTGCCGGAATTGGAACTGCCCTCAACCCCAGAGGCGTTCGAGGCAGTGGTGGACCTTATCGGTACTACGGTCGACCCGGCACCGCAGTTTGCGGTCCCGGCACCGGTCCCCCGCACCGTGGCTCCAACCATCCCGCCCGTGCCGGTGACGGCGGTACCGGCGAACTCGGCTCTAGCGGCACCGGCTATCTCAGCGGCACCGCTGATACCCGCACCGGCTCGCACCGCACCGCAGGCACCGAGGTTCCCCGGGAAGCCGGAGATGTACTCCAGGGTCACGGCACCGGAGGGCACGGCACCGCCCTGGTCGCAGTCCGACTATTCTTCAGAGTCGGATGCATCCTCGTCGAGGTCCAGGTCTCGACATAGCCATAGCTCTCGACACCATCATTCACGGCACCGGCACTCCTCCCATCGACGGCACCAACAGCCATATGCGATGGTAGAGCAAGGCCCTCCCCAATGGCCTTTCTGGACCCCGTTTGCATGCCACCAAGCACAGGGGCCTCCGTCAGTGGCATCTTGGCCTTCCGTACCAAAGGGTCCGGTGTGTGCCACTATCACCAGACCCCAATCGGAGGGGCCTGGGGACGAGCATCTTCCTGGAACTTCTGACAGCCAGTCTGTACTCCAGGAAGCGCAAGGGGGTGATCCCATCCAACACCCCTTCCAGGAGGACACCCAAATGGAGAACCCTCAACCGGGCTCTTCTTCATCGTCCCCGGACGACGCAGTGGCGGGCTCGTCCTATAATCTGCCTCCCATGGACATTAGGGGCCATCAGGATCTGTTGAGGAGGGTGGCACAAAACCTCAATCTCCAGCCTGAGGAAATTAAAGGGGACGAGGAGGATCCCAATGTGGACATCCTCTCCTCCGACTCGCCGCCTCAAATAGCCTTGCCCTTTATGCGCAAAGTTAAATCCACCATGGACACCCTATGGCAGACCCCCTCCTCGCTTCCACCTACAGCTAGAGGAGTGGAGCGCCGGTACTTCGCACCAAGGGAGGGGTACGAGTACCTTTTCACGCACCCCCCGCCAGGCTCCCTGGTTGCGGATGCAGTGAACCATAGGGAGCGGCAAGGCCAGACAGGACCTACCCCAAAGTCGCATGACTCTAAGAAGTTGGACCTCTGGGGCAGGAAGGTGTACTCTTCTGCGGCGCTACAACTACGCATCGCAAACCAGCAGGCCGCCCTGGGGCGATACGCCTACAACACCTGGTCTACAATGGCCAAATTCGAGGGCACCTTACCCAAGGAATCGGCCCACGACTTTAAGGCCATAGTACAAGAGGGCAGGGTGGTCTCCAGAGCTGCCCTGCAGGCCGCACTGGACGCAGCAGACTCAGCTTCGCGGCAACTAGGCACAGCGGTATCCATGCGCCGGGGTGCCTGGTTGCATGTTTCTGGTATTCCCCCACCTGTGCAGGCGACCATACAAGACTTGCCGTTCGACAAGCAGGGGCTATTTGCCGTTGATACGGACAAAAAACTGCAGTCCATGAAGGACTCAAGGGCGATGCTCCGCTCTCTTGGCTTGCATACACCGCAAGGCCAAAGAAGACCCTTTAGAGCTCCCCCGCCCCCGCCAGCCAGACCCCATCAGGCCCCTCCCTACAGGAGGGATCAGCCTAGAAGGGGCGGGAGGGGTAATAGTAGGGGCCGACAACGCTCCTCCTCTCGCCAGCCTCAGGGCCCAGGGAACAACCACCCCCCCGGACCCAGGCCGACCTTTTGAAGCTGCGCCCGGGGACGCCGAGCCAGCCTCCAACTCTATAGCTGCCCCCCTATTTGTGAACCGTCTATCCCATTTCTACCAGGCATGGTCCTCTATCACCTCGGACAAGTGGGTTCTCAGCCTGGTAGAAGTGGGATATTCTATCCAATTCTCTGTTCTCCCTCCCACCCGCCCCCCGTGCCCGTCCCTCTTCAGGGACCCATCTCACGAGCAACTCCTAGAACAGGAGGTCCAAACCCTCTTGTCTTTGGGTGCCATAGAGGAGGTTCCTCAAGAATTTCGGGGCAAGGGTTACTACTCCCGTTATTTCCTTATCCCGAAGGCCAAAGGGGGGCTCCGCCCCATCCTGGACTTGCGAGGCCTCAACTCCTATATAAAGAGGCTGAAGTTTCGCATGCTCTCATTGGCTGTCATAATTCCTGCTATGGATCAAGGAGACTGGTTCGCCGCCCTCGACTTAAAAGACGCATATTTCCACATTTCCATCATCCCGAGCCACAGACGATTCCTGAGGTTCGTGATGGGATCCCGACATTACCAGTTTACCGTCCTTCCGTTCGGCCTCTCCTCAGCTCCAAGGGTATTCACGAAATGCGTGGCGGTAGTCGCAGCATTCCTCAGACGGAACGGCATCCATGTCTACCCTTACCTGGACGACTGGCTCATCAGGGCACAGTCACGAGAGCGGCTTCTAACGCAAATAACGTTCATCAAAGCCACCCTCCTAAAGCTGGGCCTCATTCTGAATGTGCCGAAATCAACCCTCATCCCTACCCAGAGAATCGAGTTCATTGGGGTGATCCTAGACTCCCGCCGCGCGAGAGCCTTCCTACCTCCCTCTCGGGCCAAGGCCATGGGGGACATTATCCGGCCACTTCTCCGGTCTCCCATGACAACAGCAAGGAACTGTATGGTCCTGATGGGACACATGGCGGCGTGCACTTACGTGGTGCCATTTGCGAGACTCCATCTTCGCCCTCTGCAAGCCTGGTTCGCGAAGGTATACAACCAGCGCAGAGACCCCCTCGACCTCGTAGTAACTCTACCATTGAAGGTAAGACAGTCCCTCTACTGGTGGCTCCAGCCCACGTCTCTGGGAAGCGGGGTGCCCTTTCACAAGCCCCAACCATCCATCACGTTGGTGACAGACGCTTCGGCGCTGGGTTGGGGAGCTCACCTGGGGAAGGCCACGACTCAAGGCCTATGGTCTCAGGAAGAGCTGTCTCTCCACATAAATGTTCGAGAGCTCAGAGCAGTTCGCCTGGCATGCCAGACGTTCCAGTCACTCTTGAGGGGCAAGAGCGTGTCAGTCCTAACAGACAACACGGCCTCGATGTTTTATATAAACAAACAGGGTGGTGCTCGCTCCTCTCTCCTGTGCAAGGAAGCCCTCGCCCTTTGGGAGTTCTGCATTCCCAGAGGGATCTACCTCACTGCGGCTTACCTTCCGGGAGTTCAGAACGTACTGGCGGACTCCCTGAGCCGCTCATTTCGGGGTCACGAATGGTCTCTCAGACCCGATGTAGCCCATTCAATTTTCCAAAGGTGGGGGTTTCCCCGCCTCGACCTGTTCGCCACAAAGGCCAACAGGAAGTGCCACAGGTTTTGCTCCCTCCTCAACCTCAGCCCAGGTTCAGAGGGGGACGCATTCCATACTCTATGGACGGGGGGTCTGCTTTACGCATTTCCCCCGTTCCCCCTCGTACACAAAGTACTGGCGAAGGCCCGTCAGGACAAAGCATCGGTCATACTAATAGCGCCAGCCTGGCCTCGGCAACACTGGTACACGTCCCTGTTGTCTCTCTGTGTGACGACGCCGATAACACTTCCTCGGTCACCGACATTGATCTCCCAAGACCACGGGAGGATGTTGCACCCCAACCTCCAGTCCCTCCACCTCACGGCGTGGTATATCCGTGGCTGAACCCAGCAGAGCTTCAGTGCTCGGAGTCAGTCAGGGAGGTCCTTCTGGGTAGCAGAAAACCTTCCACAAGGGGAACCTACACTGCCAAATGGAAGCGCTTCTCACTGTGGGCTCAGAACAAAGGGGTGGATCCCTTGTCTTCTTCAGTCTCCACTATCCTGGACTACCTCCTTGAGCTGAAGCAGCAAGGACTAGCGCTTTCCACTGTTAGGGTACACCTGGCCGCCATTTCGGCGTTCCACCCGGGGGTCGATGACAACTCGGTTTTTAGTAACCCCTTAGTTAGCAGATTCCTTAAGGGGTTGGAGAGGCTGTATCCTCAGATACGCCAACCAACCCCCCCTTGGGACCTCAACCTGGTTCTGACGGCCCTAATGAAACCCCCATTCGAACCCATATCCTCCTGCCCCCTTTCTTATCTCTCATGGAAGACCGCGTTCTTAGTAGCAATCACTTCGGCACGCAGAGTCTCTGAGATTAGGGCGTTCACTTCTGAACCGCCCTACACGATCTTCCATAGAGATAAGGTTCAGTTACGGCCTCACCCGGCCTTCCTGCCCAAAGTAGTCTCACCCTTTCATTTGAATCAGGAGGTGTTCCTACCGGTGTTTTTTCCCAAACCCCATGCGGATAACAGGGAAAGAATGCTTCACTCGTTGGACGTCAAAAGAGCTTTAGCTTTTTACATAGAAAGGACCAAAGGTTTTCGTAAATCTCCACAACTTTTTATTTCAGTGGCAGAAAGGATGAAGGGGTTACCAATTTCTACTCAGCGCCTCTCGGCCTGGATCACTTCTTGTATCAAATTGTCTTATAACCTCTCGAATGCTACTCCACCAGCTCTGTCGGCGCATTCCACCAGGGCCCAGGCCGCGTCCACGGCGTTCCTGGCACACGTTCCAATCGTCGACATCTGTAGAGCAGCGACGTGGTCTTCAGTGCACACCTTCACTTCGCACTACGCCATCGTGCAGCAGTCGATGGAGGATGCAGCTGTGGGACAGGCGGTCCTGTTAACAGGTACTCAAAGTACTCCTCTCCCTCCTCCGAGATGACTGCTCGTAAGTCACATATGGGAATGGACATGAGCAAGCACTCGAAGAAGAAAGAACAGTTACTTACCTCGTAACGTTGGTTCTTCGAGATGTGTTGCTCATGTCCATTCCGAATCCCACCCGCCTCCCCTCTGTCGGAGTACCGGCAAGAAGGAACTGAGCGGGGGGTGGGTCGGCAGGGGCATATATACATGGCCATAAGGGCGCCACTCCAGGGGTCGCCCCTGCCGACCCTACGGGTACCGCTGGGGAAAAGCTGTCCGACCGGGCATGCGCGGAACGCACACACACATATGGGAATGGACATGAGCAACACATCTCGAAGAACCAACGTTACGAGGTAAGTAACTGTTCTTTTTATGCTTTTCTCCTGATGCCTCTGATTCTCAGCATGACAAACAAAATCAGACAGGACAAGACCAGAGTCCTCCTTAAAGTCCTGATGTTCAAGGCAAGCAGGGTTTCCTTACCTGTTCCACCTAGCTGTTTATCCACTGATAAATCTTCTGATCACACCTGAATTTCTCTCTCAGGACCCCAGTCGACTGCTGCATTCAAATCTCTGCAGTCTCCTCAAGGTGTGATTCCTCAATGGTTCGCAGGGCTAGAGGTTCTAGAGAGGAACAATGCAGATTATTCAGTAGTAGGAAAGATTCAACCAGAAATACTTGCCTTTAAAAGTGGAGATGAGTTAGTCACTAGTGTGAACTCCAGAACACTGTCCATGTAGTTGCCTTGCTTAAGCTCATTTTGGAATACTTGTTGCAATTTAAGAAAGCAGGGCTTTCACTTAGTTCCCTCCAGGTTTCTTTGGCTGCCCCGACAGCTCTTCACACCACTATTGAGAGATTCTCCCTGTTACTCACCCTGCAAACGCAAGGTTCATGAAAGGTCTGGGAAATCTTTTCCCATGGGTGAAAGTCCCTACCCCATTTTGGGGCCTTTAATTTGGTTCTTAAGTCGTATGACGCCTCCTCTTGAACTGACAGCGACCTACTCCTTATTGAATTTCTCTATGGAAATAGACTCCTAATATTCTCACAATATTCTCCAAGGATAAGGTTTCCATTACAGCTGTATCCCAGTTCCTTCCTAAAATGTCTTCGAAGTTTCATTTAAATCCGTTTCCCCTCCGCCCTCTGAAACTGCACAGTTCCAACCGAGAGGCTGTCCTCCATATTGGATGTTGTTGTTCCCCCTAAATAGAACTAAATTGTTATTGTGACTCTCCTAAACTGTTCACTTTCTTTGCAGACAGATCAAAATGTTCTGCCTTTTCTACCCTGGGACTATCAAAATGAATACTGGCATGCCATCTCATTCAGTGAGGTCACAGTCTGTGTCTGAGACTTGACTCAAAACACCCCAGTTTCAGAGATCTGCAGAGCTGCTACATGGTCTTTGACACATATCTTAGTCAATGCCTCCAGATCTGATGTGGCAGTTGACATTGCAATTTTTCCTTTAACGTATTTGACGCTGAATCTTCTTCCCCCTTCTGAGGATGTTGCTTTGGAGTCACCTGAAGTGGAGCATCCATAGGGATACTATTCAAAGAAAGAGAGGTTACTCACCCTATGCAGTAACTGTAGTTCTTTGACAGCTGTGTTCCAGTGCATGCCCCAGTACTTGCCTTCCTTCCTTTCTGCTTCAGAGTTTCTTTCTGAGACTTAGGTGTGGAGAAGGAACTGAGGGAGGTTCACCCATGCACCCTGATACAGCTCCAGCATTGGGCATGAGGATATCGGTGGCACATACAGGGGCTCAACAGACTGTGATGATGAAAAATCTCCATTCAAAGGTGTGTCGGCGCATGAACACCTGGAGGGGGGGGGGGACGGGACACATCACAAAGAACTACAGTTGCTGGACAGGGTGAGTAACTTCTCTATTTGCCTAAACTTGAGAACATGACAAAATCTGAGAGATTCAGATAGTTTGTCAGGGCACATATCCTTTCCCTCAGGCTATTCTCAGTTAAAACCCCACTTAGTTCTCCTTTGTTCAGTCCACAATAGTGATTCTTCTAAAGTTGGCATTTATGTAGAATTTGCAGAATTAAAATCTGCATATGTCTGGCACTGGAATTATCTTTTCTTGAAGGTAAAGCTACCCACGGGTTGTTGAGCATATAGAGCTTATCTATAGATGGTTGAAAGGAAGATGATGGTGGTTTAGAGGGGGGACTGATTAGTGCGGTGTCGACTGGATGGTTAATGACGTTATTGCTTAACTTTTGATGTACTATGTAGTTGTCTTATCACCGTTTTTGAAGGTTTTTCTGTATGGAATGAAGAATAAGGACACAGCCAGACACAATATTATACCTATTAGATTGATTCATTACCTAACCTGTCCAACTAAGCCATGGGTATGCTGGAATCTCTGTATCAGACATGTTTAGCCTGGCTAATTTTCTGATCTTTCCATCTAGAGCTAAGACTATTAAGAACACAGTCTGTGTCAATGTGGAACTCACTGCAGAACAATGGAAAAAAAAGTATGAAAAAGAAAAAGAGAAAAACAAAACACTGCGTAACACCATACAGTGGTATGAAAATGAGCTCAACAGATGGCGCAATGGTAAGAAGTTATTACATTTTTTGTTTCATAAATTTTAGCTTAGTGAAGATAGTTAAAATTAGTCAGACTAGATCAGGCATGGCCAAACAATGGCTCGTGAGACACGATGCTCTTTTATACAGGAACTCCTTGCTCAGTGTTGTAGTTATGTTCCTGAAAAATGTGACTAAGTGAAAGGATGTTAAGTGAATCCAATTTCTCCATAAAAATTAATGTAAATGCGGGGGTTAGGTTCCAGGGGAAAAATTTTCACCAGACAAAAAAACCTACACACACACACACTGTAAATGTTTAAAATAATTTAATATTAGACACAGTGATGATGATTGTGAAGCTTGGTTGGATCAGAAAGTTGAGACAGCAGCTGCTGCCCCAAGCTCTCTGTCTGTCTCAGTCCATGTCCCTACCCTGCTCTGTATGGAGAAGGGGTAAGCGGGGTGCAGGAGCATGGGGGAGGGAGACACCCTGACATTAGTCCTTCCCTTCCCCCCCCCCCCCCCTTCTACCCCACAGCAAGCAGGAGGCTCCTGGGAGCAGCTCCAGGGCAGGAGGCAGGAGCAGCACATGGCAGTGGGGGGAGGGACAGCTGAACTGCTGGCAGTTGATAACCTGCTGGGTGGCTGCCACACAGGGAACTTAGGGGAGCAGGCAGCTAAGGGGGCCTCCGGTCCACCCTGGTTCCAAGCCCCCACCAGCTAGTTCAAACAGGCTGCTTTTCCTGCAAGCAGTGGACAAAGCAGGCTGTTGCCAAACGACTTTATAAGGGAGCACTGCACAACTTTAAACGAGTATGTTCCCTAATTGATCAGCAACTTAACATCGAAACAATGTTAACCGGGGCGACTAAGTGAGTACTTCCTGTAGTTAGTGTGGCTCTTGAAGCCCCTCACCCCCCATTCTCCACCTACCAGACAGGGGAGTGGGGGAAACTCGGGGCTTCTGCCCTGTAGTGGGGTGGTAGGGCTAGGAGCTTCTACCCTGTGAGGATAGGGCTTTCTGGGCTTTAGTCCTGCAGGGCAGGCACGGGGCATCAGGGCAGAAGCCTTGCGAGGCAGATTGTGTGTCTTGTGGCTCTCAAACTTCTGAAAATTATCATATGCTGTGCTTGGAAGGTCAGTAAGTTTGGCCTCCCCTGGACTAGATGATCATTGTAGTTCCTTGGAATCTATGAATTGCTGAAAAGTAAATTTAAAAAAATGGGTACATCAAAAAGTGATAAATCATAAACTGCAGTGTCAATCTGAAGTCTCATCTTCAACTCTGCATTTCATGGTTTGTTATAACCATAACAAAACTGAGTTCTAGTTTCTCTTCAATGTTACACATTTTTTTGCATTTTGTGAATCTGAGATAAGATCTATTAATTGCTATTCTTTTCCAAATAAGATTCAATTAGTTTGAGTTTAATTTTAAAAAGTTAGTTTGGTACAAGTTTCAGGTGTCTAAACGAAGTAAACTATTTTTTACTCTTATATAACTTAGACATTGACGAAATCCATTTTTGTAATTCAGTTACTATAAGACTTCGCTGACAGTTTTAACCAGGAGTAAACTTTTACAGGCACAGTAATGGTCTGTGAAAACTAGGGATGTATAATCTTGAAACATGCCATTAAAATAGCATGTCATCTTTGAGGCTACTGTAGTAGTCCTTACTTCTTTAAAAATAAATTGTAACTGCAACTACCGAAACATGTGGCTAAGAGATGACATGCGTTAGCTTTCACTTTACTGGATTTTTACTTCAGTAGCTGCTGTATTTGTGTTAGGTGCTTAACTTCTAGGAAAATATTGATTGCATTAAACCAGTGGTTAGAATCCTAGAATATCAGGGTTGGAAGGGACCTCAGGAGATCATCTAGTCCAACCTCCTCCTGACCAATCCTCAGTTAAATCATGCAACAGATTTTTGCCCCACATCTCTAAATGGCTCCCTCAAGGATTAAACTCACAACTGGGTTTAGCAGGCCAATGCTCAAACCACTGATCTATCTGTCCCCCCACCTCCCTCTCCGGGCGCACTGTGAGATGCTTTGTTTACCTGTGCGGGCCACTCGCAGCTCTCAGTGGCCGCTGTTTGCCATTCCTGGCCAATGGGAGCTGCAGGAAGCAGTGGCCTGTCCGTGAATGGTGAACCGCGGCCACTGGGAGCTGCGAGCGGCTGCACCTGCGGACGCTCAGGTAAACAAAGTGTCTTGTGGCCTGCCATGGGCTTACCCTGTACAAGCCATGAACCAAGTTTGGGAGTCCTTGCATTAAACTGTTGTACTTTTTAAATAAATTAAATTGTATGGGAAAGGTGTCTATTTAAAGTAAATGTGCACTAATATGTTCTTTGTGGGATTATGGAAAGCGGAAGCTTGAAATCTTATGTTCTGGAAAATGTACTGTCTGTGGATAGCAAGCTGGTTTTCTTAATACTAATATTAATGAGATTCTATTAATTAAAGGATAAAAATATAATTAATGCTAGTCAAAATGGTTTCATCAAACAAACCTGATCACATTCTTTGAGATTACAAATTTGGTTGATAAAGGTAATTACATACATGAACTTGTATAATATGTTTGAGTTAGTGCTAATTTTTAGACTAATGTGAGTACTATGCAATATTAAAGCATAAATTAAATGAAGTAAGACTGGTGAATTGGCAGATCTCAAAGTAGTCATTAGTGGGAAATCATCGAATGGTGGGAGGGCTAGTGGGGTTATGCAGGAATTAATACTTGATACTTTTAACACTGCTATTGATACTATTTACTAATATTTATATACTAAATATTGACACGATTTAACTGCTTGGTAAAGCCATTCAAGCAATATGCATTTTAATATAGCCAAATGCAAAATTAAACATCTAGAAACAAGGAATGCTATGCTGCATCTTGGAAAGCAGGGACTATGAACAATATCTAGGAATCATAGTGGACAAGCAATTTAGCATAAGCTCCCAGTGTGATTCTGTGGCTAAAATGTCTAATGTGATCCTTGGATGTATAAATAAGGGAGTAAGAACTATAGGAGTTGGGCTGTGTAGAGGAGTAGTTTGTTTGACACTAGAATACTGTATAGTTCTGGTGTCCACATTCTAAAAATTGGAGTGGGGGTGGAAAAGAGCTATAGAGATCATTCAAGGACTTGAAAAATGCTGAGAGAGAGAGAGAGAGACAAGGTGGTTAATATTTTTTAGTGGACCAACTTCTGTTGGTGAAAGACAAGATTTCAAGCTTATGCAGAGCTCCTCTTACAGTAAGAGACTTAAAGTTCAATATATTTATTTTGTCAAAAAGAAGATTGAGAGGTGATTTGATTACAGGCTATAAGTACCTTCACACAGAGAAATGCTGGGTACTAAAGAGCTCTTTAATTCACCTGAGAAAGACATAAGACTAAAACTAGAAGCAGAAATAAGCCCTTAGTTTTTAAGTGAGGGTGATTTAACAACTGGATCAAACTGGGAAGTGGTGAATTCTCAGTCTTTCAGATAACTTCTAGAAAGAGAACTATCTTATGCTTTAGTCAAAGAAATGATGCTTGCTTAAGCATATGAGTTATTGGACTTGGTAATTAACTGAAATAACTGGGTGAAATTTAAGGCCAGAAAAAACTATTCGCCCATCAAGTCTGACTTCCTGTATATCACAGACCTTTAAACTCTCTGAAATATTTTATTAACCAATTAACAGACCTGTCATAACTAGAGACTTATCTCATATATAACTCCTCAGGGATACTTCACTTCTAAAGGAATTTCTAAACTAACTGTGATACGAGAACATATTTATAAAATCTTTTTACTTAAGGGGAGGTTGTACCAGTTGATGAGCAGTTTGACAAAGAGAAAGCCAACTTGGAAGCTTTTGCAGTGGATAAGGATATTGCTATCAATAATGATAAACCAGCTGCTACAATTGGAGTGACTGGTAATTTTACTGATGCTGAAAGAAGAAAGTGTGATGAAGAAATTGCTAAATTATACAAACAACTTGATGACAAGGTATGATATTCTTGTTAAATATAAAATCTCATAGTAAGCATGTTTGGAGCTACAGTAATTGATATTTAATTCAGACAAATTTTCATTTGTTAGTACAAATGAGCATGGCAGGTGTTTTCAGTCCATATAGCATGGTCTGACTGCAGTTCCCATGGATTAAACACAACAGAAACAATTACCTCATTTGGGTCTAATTGGCATTCTTCTTGTCAGTTTCAACGTGGGGTGGGGCAGAGATTAAAAGGCTAGAAAGAACAAAGCAAAGTGGGTAGAGCATAGGAAATAAATGAAAATGGAGTCTGATGTAGGCAGAGTAGAGTTGAGTGGTCTTGAAGAATGTTCTTCATTCAAATAGTTAAAATGCTTTTGATTAGTTGGATGTCTGTGATCATATACTACTACGAGGTAGGGTGGGTAGTATGCAATTAAATTGACATTTGCGTAATCTGTTTTGGAACAGCTGAAAGATTTTGCTCTTGTCCATTATTATATTTTACAAAATATGCCATTTGGTTAAACTGTATTACTAAATAACTTGAAGTAAATTTATCTAAAGTCCGGAGAATTTTCATCCCAAGTAGGTTACTTGGGAGTTAGAGGCAACATGTCCTAGGGCTTATCTTCACTTGAGCCGGCAGGGATCGATCTTTTGGTGATCGATTTATCGCGTCTCGTTAAGACGCGATAAATCGATCACCAGCGGCTCCCCCGTCGACTCCGGAAGTCCAGCTCCTCAAGAGGTGCAAGCTGGAGTCGACGGGGGACCGCACCGCCACCGCCGTGAGGATCGGAGGTAAGTCGGCTGTAGAGACGTCGATTTCAGCTACGTTAATAACGTAGCTGAAATTGCGTATCTACAGTCGATTTTCCCCCCCTAGTGGAGACCAGCCCCTAGTTCTTGAACTTGGAGACAACATTGTGACATAACAAAGGGGTAGGATTTGCTTTGTGCTGTAAGGTAAATTACTACAAATACATATAAATCTAGAAGCTGCTATATTTTTTTCATATCTCTTTTGAGTCCATGAATCATTGGTCTTGTATTGAGTTTGATAATTGTTTCCAAAAATGGAAAGGTTGATGAACAACTGACTTCTAATTTGTATTTGAGATTTTTGTGTGTTCAAACTGTTCAATGGGTTGCTGGTTTTAATTGTAGGATGAAGAAATCAATCAGCAGAGCCAATTAGTAGAAAAGTTGAAGACACAAATGTTGGATCAGGAAGAGGTGAGTTGCAATATTGTGCAGTGGATTTTTCATTTTATTCTGGGTTATTTTTTTCTTTTTCTCCTTTATTTCTTATTCTTCCTATAGAGGAATGCAAGGATTTAGAAATGTCTGAAGAATGAGACTGGGGTTTTTCATTTGATACAAAAAGTAATTGGGGATAATGCAGAAAAAAACCACCTTAAAGTCATAACTAACTTTTTAGTAAACTGAAAGTAGGATCATTGATTATATAAACAAAGCGGTTTATACATTTACCACATCATAATCCTTCTCCAGTTTGAAAATCAGAATCTAGCTGTTCAGTATCTGTCCAGAGCGCCTCATTTGATGTACGTGGTCAGTTAGTAGCTACAGATTCACAAACCCCTTTACCAGTTTAGTGTGTTTAAGAGTTTTGGCACAGTTAAGAGTTTTTCCCCACCTTTTCCATCGGTGTCAAGAAGTTTCAGAATCCTTGCGTTCCTCTATAGGAAGAATATGAAATAAAGGAGAGAGAGAAAAAAACTTTAGTGTTCATTTTAATCATCACCATATATTGATCACAAAACTATTCAGTTTTCCAAGGCATTGAGTTGTGACATCATGATTTGTATACGGTTATCCTTTTATCTAGGTTTTCTGGAAGTATTGGACATAATGTTTTCGTTTTATTTATGAACTGTATATGAATCTGCTCTTGCTGTGTATTGCCAACCAAAAGTATTTAATTTGGTATAATTTATTTAAAAACCAAAGCTTTAGCAGAGCCTTCTGTTTCTGATAATTTTGACAGATTTTTAGAGTAGGTAATATTAATATCTACTCACCATACAATGCTGATAACAAATTTTTTTGTAAAAATGTAACTTCAATCACTGACTTCCTTAATTTTAGATGTAAATGATTCCATTGCTAGAGAAAACAGAAGGGAAGCATGGGCATCCTTGCCTGGCTCTCCTATGTAAGAAAATAGATGTATTTAAAAAGAAATGTTTGTTTGAGGCCATGTCTACACTACAGAGTTATATTGACTTAAGTGAGAGCTATTCAAGCTGGAGCTGCAGATGTCAAAATGTCCACCAGTTTGAGAGATCTTTCCTGGACCACCTCTGGTTGGATATCCAGGGCCATATAGCCATCCTCCTCTACAACTCCTGATAAGTCTTAAAATCATCATGAGGTGAAGAAATAGGCTCTACTACAACTGCCTCATCTGGGAATGTGGAAGAAGGACTTAAGTTATGTCGACAATCATAAGTCACTTTAATTACATCAATTGTGCATGTCCACACAACGCTCCTTGGGTTGGCGGAATGTGTCCACAGTGAATGCTCTTGCATCTACAGGGTGTTGCATTGTAGGAAGCTATTCCACTGTGCAACTCATGACCCTCTGCCACTGGGAGCTCTGGAAACAGATTGTGGTGCATCATGGGGGCATGCTCATCCTCACAGGATGCAGTTCTTTCAGTCCCATCATTCCATGGGCTTCCAACTTCATTTTGTGCTGTTTTTCAGCAACCTTTGTTAACTGTGTACCCACAGTCTCTGCCTGAAAGCATGGATCCTGAACTGCTGACCAGTTTGGTAATAAGCATTATGAACACAACGGAGCTGGTTCTGCAGTCTTTCATGAGCTGTGAATCAGTGGTGCCTCCCCTGCTGCCTGCCATGGAAAGAAATAGTTCAAGATTGCTGCTGGCACTCGTAGAACAGCTACACACAGTGGACCGTCAATACTGGGCTCGTGAAATGAGCACTGAGAGGTAGTATCACATCATGATGCATGTATGGGATGACAAGCAGTGATGCAGAACTTTTGAATTCACAAATCCACCTTCCTGGAACTGTGTGTGGAGCTCACCTAGCACTGTGGCACAAGGACACCGGAACGAGAGTTTTCCTCACTGTGGAAAAGCGAGTGGTGATCGCTGTGTGGAAGCTTGCAGGTCCAGATTGATATTGGTCAGTCACAAATCAGTTTGGTGTTGGAAATACCACCGTAGGAGCTGTGGTGATGCAAGTGTGCAGGGCCATTAATCACCTTCTTCTATGAAGGACTGTGACTCTTGGTAATGTTCAGGAAATAATGGATGGCTGTGAGGCAATGAGATTCCCTAACTGGCAATAGATGGAATGAATATCCCAATTTTGGCCCCGGACCATCTTGCAACAGAGTACGTCAACTGGAAGGTCAGGAAAAGTGCATGATGCGTACATCTTTAGGAACACTGGACTATATAGAAAGCTGCACAGTGGGACTTTCTTTACTGACCAGAAGATTCAAATGGGCATGTGGAAATGTCCGTAGTAATCCTGGGAGACACCTCCCACCCCCCATCTACCCCATGCTATTGTGGTTCATGAAGCCTTACACCAGGAACCTAGGCAGCAGCAAGGAGCACTTCAGCAGGGTGCCAAATGACCACTGAATGTGACTTTGGCAGATTAAAAGATTGCTGGTGCTGTGTTTTTGGCTGTGTTTACTTGCCACCCTGAACAACCCCTTAGTGTTTGTCTCCTGAGCATTAATTGTACTGAGCAAATATTCCTGCCAATAGCCACTGTGTTTGAATGGTAGCACCAACTAATGTGTGTGAAACAAATAGAATCATTTTTTTCCAAAGACTAAAGTTTTAATAACCGGACGAAACACACACATTTTGTCAAATGGGAGAAGGTAATGAAGGACTGTCTCTCAGTTATGGCTCTTATAGCTGCATGTCACTGCAGCTTTCATTGTGAAACCGGTCCTTGAAGTGCACGGGGTACTGCGAGAGACTGGGAACATGTAAGGAATGTGGTGGAAGAATTTGGGGAGCGTATGGAATGAAGTTCTGTATTGGCTGCAAGGGGAGTCATGCATGAAATGCTCTGATTGCAGGCTAAAGAGGGACTTCAGCATCTCTGGCCCTCCACTAGCTTTATCATCCGCTCCTGTCTCTGTTTCCTTTCCAGACTATCAAGCCTGAGTCTTCTTAATTGTTTCCCTCCACACTCTTGTTTTTGTTATGTGCTACATCTGTTGATTGCAGTATTTTGGGAAACATATCCTCTTTACTCCTTCTGGTTTGCCATGTTATCTGATTGAGGCACTCCGCTGGTGTGGAGGAATGGGTCCTCAAGGGCACATCTGCAGAAGCCAAAGAAACAATTAACAGAGACAGTATTGTGAATTCACTCAGAGCCATGAATCACAAAAGTTACACACGCCTCTTTCTTACTGTCCCTTTGCTAGCACACCGCTTGATGAGAATCCCAAATGTGTTGAGTTCTTCTTCGAGTGCTTGCTCATGTCCATTCCCACTGTGTGTGCGCACCGCGCATGCACGGTCCCCGGAAGATTTTTCCCCAGCAGTACCCGTAGGGTCGGCAGGGGCGACCCCTGGAGTGGCGCCCTTATGGCCATGCATATATGCCCCTGCCGACCCTCCACCCGCTCAGTTCCTTCTTTCCGTTCGTGACGGTCGCTGGAACAACGACGCTTCGGCTCGTTATCGCGGTATCCTTACATCTAGCTAGTTCGATAATATTAGGTAGTTTTTTGTAGTTAATAGTTACTGTTATACCCCTAGTTAGTTAGAGTTAAGATTAGATAAGAGAAACTGAAATCCGGCACTGTGGTATGCCTGGAGCGCCGGGTTTCAAAACCTGTGAAGGCTGTGCTAAGCCTATGCCCGTGAGTGATCCTCACGCCAAGTCCCTTAAGTGTCTGGGTGAGGGCCACTTAGCTGAACGCTGCGCAATTTGCAAGGCCTTTAAGCCCAGAACAAAGAAGGAGAGAGACTCGCGCCTGAAGATCATTCTCATGGAGTCCGCTCTTCAGCCTGAGGCGCCATCCACCTCCGTGCGCAGCGCACCGGCCTCGGTGCGCGACCAATCGGCACCGAAGGCGGACAAGGGCAAGCATCGGCACCGATCCTCCCAGAAAGGGAGCTCCCGAAGGCACCGCTCCCAATCACCGGTGCCTTTGAAGAAGCCCAGAGGTCGTTCCCCGGTACGAAAAACCCAGGGTGAACCCTCCACTAAAAGGCAGACTTCGGGTCGCAAGGGCGAGCCCCGTCAAGTGCCTGCGCAGCCGACGGAACCCGAGTCGCATTCGCCCCTCGGTACCGTCTCACCGCCTCCGCAGTTTATGGAGCAGCCGGATAGAGCCTCAACCCCAGACACCTTTGAGGCGGCCAGGGACTTAATCGCCCTAACGGCAGAGCCGACCCCGGCACCGGCGCAAGCCCAGACTCCGTTTGCGGCACCGGCACCGGTAGCGGCAGCGCGACCTCCGGCACCGACTTTCCAAGATCCGGTACCGCTGATTCCAGCCTACCGGAACTCGGCACCGGCACGGGCGGCACGGGCTCCCCCGGTACCGATAATACCGGTACCGGCCACCTCCGACTCCGCGGCACCCGGGCGCTTCGAGCAGCACCCAGGGAAGCCGACTATGTTTGAGAGGCACGCCGCGGCACCGGCGGGGTCTGCCCCCCCATGGTCGGGATCGGACTACTCGTCTGAGTCCGACACGCGCTCTTCTAGGTCGGGGCGTAGTCACCGTACCTCTCGCTCCCACCACCATTCCCGGCACCGCAGGTCCTCACATCATAGGACCCTTCCACAATGGCTTCCTCAGGACCAAGCCCCGGGGCCATGGCCTTTCTGGACGCCCTTTGCGATACATCAGCAGGGACCACCATCGGTGTCATCTTCCCTGCCTTCGGTGCCAAGGGGACCAGTCTCCGCCACGATCTCGGTGCCGCCTCCAGAGGTGCCCCAAGAGGTTCCTGTACCTGGCCCTTCGGGACTGTACAACCCCCCGTCGGAACCAGCACAGGTACCGCAGCCAGGGCCTTCCGGTGACCACCCACTTGGGGAACCGGCTCAGGACCCCCAGTTTGCTCCTTCCTCGTCCTCATCACCTGACGAGGCGGTTGCTGGCTCCTCATCCCCCAATTTACCACCAATGGATGTCAGGGGGCATCAGGAACTTCTCAGGAGGGTAGCGCAAAATCTCCATCTTCCAGCTGAGGAAGTGGAAGAGGAGACTGACCCGACTGTGGACATTTTGACAACGGGGGGCCCTACCAAAATAGCCCTCCCGTTCATAAAGACTATCCACAAAATCTCCAATGTCATATGGCAGACACCTTCATCTGTCCCGCCCACCGCTAGAGGGGTGGAGAGATGCTATTTTGCCCCCCAGCAAGGGTACGAGCACTTATTCACCCACCCTCAACCAGGGACGCTGGTGGCAGACGCTGTCAATCACCGTGAGCGTCAGGGGCAGACGGGATCCACCCCGAAGTCCCATGAGGCCAAGAAATTGGACTTGTTCGGACGCAAGGTATATTCCTCGGGAGCCCTCCAGCTACGCATTGCGAACCAGCAGGCAGCCTTGGGGAGGTACGCCTACAACTCCTGGTCGGCGATGGCGAAATTCCAGCCCCAGCTTCCCATGGACTCTCAATCGGACTTTAAGGCCATCCTCGAGGAGGGTAGGGTTGTGTCAAGGGCAGCCCTACAGGCCGCTCTCGACTCGGCCGATTCTGCTTCACGCACTATGGCTACTGCCATCGCTATGCGAAGGGGGGCATGGCTGCAAGTATCGGGTATTCCACCCCCGGTACAATCCACTATACAGGATCTGCCCTTTGACAAGCAGGCCCTGTTTTCTGAGGAGACTGATAAAAAGTTACACTCCATGAAGGACTCACGAACCATGTTACGGTCACTGGGCCTCCACACCCCTCAGCCCCTCCGTAGGCCATTCAGGCCTCCCCCGCCATCTCAGCCGAGGCCTTATCAGTTTCCACCTAGAAGGGACCCCCCTAGGAGGGGTGGTAGGGGCAATGGCAGGGGACACCCTCGCTCTCTGCCTAGGAACGGTCAGCAAAATTCGGGCCCCAGAAATCAGCAAGGGCCCCGTCAAAATTTTTGAAGTTGCGCTCGAGGGCCACAGACCACTTTCTTTAGATCCTGCAACTCCCTTTGTGAACCGCTTATCCCACTTTTACCAGGAGTGGGCCCAACTTACTTCGGACAAATGGGTCCTCGGCCTGGTAAGGGTGGGATATTCTATCCAATTCTCCTCCCTTCCGCCCCACCATCCTCCCTCCCCGTCCCTCTTCAGGGACCCATCTCACGAGCAACTCCTAGTTCAGGAGGTCAATACCCTCTTGTCTTTGGGTGCCATAGAGGAGGTTCCTCAAGAATTTCGGGGCAAGGGTTACTACTCCCGCTATTTCCTTATCCCGAAGGCCAAAGGTGGTCTTCGTCCCATCCTAGACTTGCGGGGCCTCAACTCCTACATAAAGAAGTTGAAATTCCGCATGCTCTCCCTCGCAACCATCATTCCCTCTATGGATCGCAGAGACTGGTTTGCTGCCCTCGACCTAAAGGATGCGTACTTCCATATTTCAATTATTCCCAGTCACAGGAGGTTCCTGAGATTCACCTTAGGGGATTGCCACTACCAGTTCACAGTCCTTCCGTTCGGCCTGTCCACCGCCCCAAGGGTCTTCACAAAGTGTATGTCCGTCGTGGCCGCATTCCTGAGGAGGAAGCATGTACACGTATACCCTTATTTGGACGATTGGCTCATCAGGGCAGAGACGGAACAGCTAGTGACCCAACACATAGCTCTTACCAGGGCGACCTTCCTCAGGTTGGGCCTCCTGCTAAACGAACCAAAATCGACCCTAGTGCCCACTCAGAGAATAGAGTTCATAGGGGCGATATTGGACTCTCGACAGGCAAGGGCATTCCTACCTCCTACGCGGGCCAAAGCTATAACAGACTTGATTCTCTCGGCCCTTCGATTCCCCACCACTACAGTAAGAAACTGCATGGTACTCCTGGGGCATATGGCGGCTTGCACATATGTAGTGCCATACGCCAGACTGAGACTTCGCCCTCTCCAGACCTGGTTGGCGACAGTATACAGGCAAGGCAGAGACCCTCTGAGTTTGGTCGTCACTCTCCCAAATCACACACTCAGATCTCTCCACTGGTGGCTTCACCCCGACTCCCTCCTAGTAGGAGTCCCCTTCCAGAAGCCCCAACCATCGGTAACCTTGGGGACAGATGCTTCCGCCCTCGGCTGGGGTGCACATCTCGGGGACGCCAGGACTCAAGGCCTCTGGTCTCGGAGCGAGCTATCCCTTCACATCAATGTCAGGGAGCTCAGAGCGGTTCGTCTGGCCTGCCAAGCGTTTCGGGAACGCATACAAGGCAAGTGTGTCTTAGTGCTGACAGACAGCACAGCAGCAATGTTTTACATAAACAAGCAGGGGGGTGCTCGGTCCTCTCACCTGTGCAGGGAAGCCCTAGCCCTGTGGGAGTTTTGTATTTCGCACAATATTCACCTCCAGGCCACTTATCTCCCAGGGGTCCAGAATGTACTGGCAGACACTCTGAGTCGTTCCTTTCGGGGCCACGAGTGGTCCCTCAGGGCCGACATTGCTCACTCAATATTCCTAGTGTGGGGCTTTCCCCGTATGGATCTCTTTGCCACGAGAGCCAACAGGAAGTGCCAAAGGTTCTGTTCCCTACTGAATCTCAGCCCGGGATCAGAGGCAGACGCCTTTCAGATCCCTTGGAGGGAGGGTCTACTCTATGCGTTCCCTCCTTTCCCCCTTATCCACAGAGTCCTGCTCAAGGTCCGTCTAGACAGATCCTCCATGATCCTCATAGCACCGGCCTGGGCCCGCCAGCACTGGTACACCCTCCTGATGTCCCTTTCCATCGGGGCACCCATCACTCTCCCACTCCTCCCGACCCTGATCTCCCAGGACCACGGCCGACTGCTACACCCCAACCTGCAGTCTCTCCACCTCACGGCGTGGAATATCCGTGGTTGAACCCGTCAGAGCTTCAGTGCTCTACTCAAGTCAGGGACGTTTTACTGGAAAGCAGGAAACCTTCCACCCGGGCCACCTACTCGGCCAAGTGGAAGCGTTTCTCCTTGTGGACCCAAGATAAGGGAATGGCCGCTGCTTTAGCCCCAATATCCCTCATCTTGGACTACCTCCTTAACCTTAAGCAGCAAGGTTTGGCACTCTCCACGGTACGAGTGCACCTAGCTGCTATATCGGCCTTTCACCCAGGCTTTGGTGGACTCTCTGTCTTCAGTAATCCCCTAGTCGCTAGGTTTATAAAGGGTTTGGAGAGGTTGTACCCGCAGGTGAGGCACCCAGTTCCACCGTGGGACCTGAACCTGGTTCTCACGGCATTGATGAAGCCCCCCTTTGAACCCGTGTCATCTTGCCCCCTCTCCTATTTGTCATGGAAAACGGCCTTCTTGGTAGCCATTACCTCTGCTAGGCGGGTATCCGAGCTCAGAGCTCTCACCTCGGAACCCCCGTATATGGTCTTTCATAAGGATAAGGTTCAGTTACGGCCTCACCCAGCCTTCCTTCCTAAGGTGGTATCGGCTTTCCATATAAACCAAGACATATTCCTCCCAGTCTTCTTTCCAAGACCCCATACATCTAACAGAGAAAGGATGCTCCACTCTCTGGATGTGAGAAGGGCTTTAGCATTTTATTTACAACGTACAAAACCCTTTCGTAAATCACCACAGCTTTTTATCTCAATAGCGGAGCGGATGAAAGGGTTGCCAGTCTCTTCCCAGCGCCTTTCGGCCTGGATAACATCGTGCATCAAGCTATGCTATAACCTCTCGAATGTCGCTCCCCCTCAGTTGACAGCCCATTCGACTAGAGCTCAGGCCGCATCCACAGCGTTCCTGTCGCACGTTCCCATCGCTGACATCTGTAGAGCAGCAACGTGGTCTTCAGTGCATACCTTCTCCTCGCATTATGCGATTGTGCAGCAGTCAATGGAGGACGCGGCTGTTGGACAGGCAGTCCTGACAGCTGGCATCAGCAGTACTCCTCACCCTCCTCCATGATAACTGCTCGTAAGTCACAGTGGGAATGGACATGAGCAAGCACTCGAAGAAGAAAAAACAGTTACTCACCTGTTGTAACAGTTGTTCTTCGAGATGTGTTGCTCATGTCCATTCCAAATCCCACCCGCCTCCCCTCAGGTCGGAGTACCGGCAAGAAGGAACTGAGCGGGTGGAGGGTCGGCAGGGGCATATATGCATGGCCATAAGGGCGCCACTCCAGGGGTCGCCCCTGCCGACCCTACGGGTACCGCTGGGGAAAAATCTTCCGGGGACCGTGCATGCGCGGTGCGCACACACAGTGGGAATGGACATGAGCAACACATCTCGAAGAACAACTGTTACAACAGGTGAGTAACTGTTTTTTCAGGGGAGTGGGAAAGGGGGAATGAGCAAGAAGGGGCAAAGGGTCTGGTAGTTTGCAAAGATGTTCACTACATGTACCATGGGGAGAGTATTCTGAATATGGGGTAATCAAACCAAATATCTTACTCCTAAGGGTAACTCAGGATGCAAGGGTGCATCTCCCGCATGCATGCAGCTTCAGACTGGGTCTGTATGCTGCTTGCCAGTGTGCTGCTCTGGTCCCCTGCAGAAATAATTTCCAGTTGGTGTGGCAGTTTCTTACAGGAGTGGAAGAAACAAGGCAGCTCTGCCAAGAAACTTTCAGCAGAGGATTGCAGAATACCTACAGAAAAATTTCCTAGATATCTCTCTAGGGGATTCTCAGGACATGCTGGTGTACATCAATGAACTTTGCTGATGGGCCCGCGCTGCATAGGTTCATTTGTTAATTGCTGTGCCTTATCCCTCCTCTGTCCTATAACAAAGTACATGAGAGCTCAATCTCCTCTAATTGTGCAGTACCAAAGCTTACATGAGCTCACTTCCCCTGCTTCAGGAATGCCAGAGCTGGAGTGCCAAGACTGACTGGACCTCTCCAGAGCCAAAAAGAGATGCCAACTCACCATGCCGCCGGATGATCGGTCATATGTTCCACAGCCTCTTCTAGCTCCACTTCCTTGTTTGTCACTTTACCACTTTGTCCTCAGGGTTGACTGCTGGCGGCTGCCTCAAGCCCTCCCAAAGTATCCTTGCGGCTCTTGATGGTCTAGGTGGGGTCCCCACCAAGGAGTGTGTGCAGCTCCTTGTATAAGCATCATGTCTTCTGCACCGTACCAGAGCGGCAGTTGGCCTCCGTTGCCTTCTGGTATGCCTGTCTCAGCTCATTGATCTTAGCATGGCGCTGCTGCATCCCACTAGCCATCAGCCTGTAGATATCAAAGTTCCTATGGCTGAAACGAAGCTGTAACTGCACAGCCTCCTCTCCCCACAAACCCAGAAGATCCAACGACTCTGGTGTACACCACACGGGAGCGTGTCTATTGTGGAAAGCCGACATGGTCAGCTGGGAAGATGCTGGTAACTGTCCACGCTTTGAACAAACAGGAAGAGGAATTTAAAAAAATGACCAATCCTTTAAACGGGGGAGGAGCACATGCCTGTGTTTCTTCAGGGCAGTGGAGTTCAAACTGCTGACTAGAGCAGTCATGATGGGCATTGTGGGATGACACCTGGAAACCAGTTAGAATAACATAAGCACGTTGATCTAACTTTTGTTACAAAAAGCTCTACACTTCTGATTGAGGTGGTTTTATTTTGTCGGTGTAGCAGGAATGTTAAGTCAGTGGGAGGAGCATTGTAGTGTGTACACCTCCACTGTTTTTTTGATAAAAGCTGACATTTGTAGACAAACCTGGGTAGTGTAGACCAGGCCTGAGCATATACGACTTTGACCATACTTCAGAAAATGGTTTCAACTCTGTTTTTTCAATATTTTGAAAACTCTCCATTCTGCTTAGTCATGTGCCTATTTGGTAGTGAAATATTAAAATACAGAGAAGGTGAAGTACTGGCCCCGTTGAAGTCAGTTGGGAGTTTAGAACATTCTAATTAAACTAACAATTAGCAACTTCTTTAAAGTTCATCAGGATGATCTGCTATATGATTTGCAAGCCTTGCCACTCTCCCCTCCCCTCTGCCCCCCAGGTTTTGACTAATAGTTAACTTTAAATGAAAATGCAGATCTTGTCAGTTAGACAAGATATTGAAATACACAACGTGAGTTTTTTCTATTCTCCTTAACAAATAGTTTATTGTTACTTAAAATCCAGTTGTACTGAGGATAAGTTCAGGGATTGCTATTTCATGATGGTAGACCATGTACAAATTCTAAATGAGTAAGGCTTTATATTCTAGGAGAAACTGTTCAGTAAGTTTGGGCTCTCATTTGCATATCTTGATGTCACTTGAAGTGACATCTTGTGTTTAATTATTTTTTATCACTTTTGTAGCTTCTAGCATCTACCAGGCGGGACCAAGACAATATGCAGGCTGAGCTGAATCGCCTCCAGACTGAAAATGATGCCTCTAAAGAAGAAGTAAAAGAGGTGCTACAAGCCCTTGAGGAACTTGCTGTCAACTATGATCAAAAATCTCAGGAAGTAGAAGACAAAGCAAAGGAATATGAGCTGCTTAGTGATGAACTCAATCAGAAATCGGTAGGAAATCAGGACAGGGGATTACTAAATGTCTGTAATGTAACTTTTTTGTTATTAGGAAGTATGTTTTTTTCAACTGTTTACATATGTTGTCTCTTTTAAATAGCTTTTTTAAGTGTTAAAGCATGAGATTTAGCTTTTATCTCTTTCTGCTGTGGAATTGTAATAGTTCTGATTTGATTATCCAAATCAGATTTTGGCAAATATTAGTGTGATATGTAGCTCGCACAACTAATCATAGTTAATGGGAAAGGTAGAAAATGCAATTTATCTGCCACTTAGATTTCCCTTCTGGAGCCTTGGCTTGGAGTTGCCCTTTTGAGTTATTTCAAAGCTAATAATTTTTGCAATTTGAGTGGGGTGAGGTTTCAAAATCCTGTTACATCACTGTAGCAGCAGGTTGTACAGTCAGTCTGTTGCCTATTTGGACTGTCTTTCCTCCTAAAATATCAGCAAACTGTGGGAGAAGTTGTACCTTTGTTTAAAGAATTCACAGATGAATATGCTTTGGTGTGGACATGACCACACGTCAGGCACAAGGTTCCCTTGATAATGCATTGATATCTCTGTTTATGTTGTTGTGATAAACATTTATCACTATCATTGATGCATGCAGGCATGTATGGCCGCATTCATCAAGTCTTTGTATTGATACTCAGCAAAAGGTAAAAAATCTGGCAGCAAACTTTGTGAGAATGGAAAAAATGGAGTCACTCAAAGACTAAGAAAACTAAAACAACCCTCTGTTCTTAGTCTCTCATTATTCAGTATGTGTCTACCTCCATCTGTAGAAAAGGCAGTCCTTTGTATAAGTTTTTGATGCTGAACCTAAATGTGCTTTGGATGATTTTATCAAAATTAAGGTTAGAGAACAGCAAAGTAGTATGTTCTGTTTGGCAGCGGGTATTGGCATAAAGTGGCCTCTTAAATTTTAAGTCTAACCCCAGATTTAGAGTTAGCTGTTGGTTGCACATGAATGGGCTGATCCTCAGTCTGTAAATTTGTCATACCTTTATTGTGAATGTCTGCTCTAGAATTAGTGGCACTGCACAAAAAGACAATTTAGAAACTTCCCCCACAGCCATATCTGTTCAGAAAGCTCTAAGAAAGGATATACTGAAATTGATGTAATCTACTTCCGTGCAGAGGCCTGCCAATAAACATTAAATTGTCCCACCAGCAAAACATAGAGTAATGAATGTATGTCTTGCTATGAGAGAAAGCAGATAAGGATGAGTCACATTTTAATGTCTTAAGAGAAACCCCTATGCTGTCATACGTTGGTAGATGTAACCATAAATGCTCTTCTAGGGTTTTGGCAGAATCATTGGGAGAGTTGCAAGATTATGTATTGTGTGCTGAAGGGCTGTGAGTCTTTCAGAAAAGAACCCTAGGAGTTTTGGTGAAATTACTGTTAGTTGTTGAAATTTTTGTTTTGAAGATTATGCTACTCTACAGAGCTTTCGGGTTTTTAACAGTTACTTTAAAATATAGGGTAGTTAATAGATTGGGACACTACTGGAGGGTAATGATTTTGCTAATATCTAAATAAAAAAATAGAAAATTTATTTTGCGGTTGCTGGATGAAAAACAAAAAGAAAAATGTAAATATTTTAACTGACAAAATCTAATTTTACACCTTCATCCCTTGTTCTAGGTAACTTTAGCCAGTATAGATCAAGAGCTTCAGAAGCTTAAAGAAATGACCAATCACCAGAAAAAGCGGGCAACAGAAATGATGGCCTCCTTATTAAAAGATCTTGCGGAAATCGGAATTGCAGTAGGAAATAATGATTCAAAGGTAATGAGCTGTCACAAATGTAAAATGATGTTCATTCATTCATGTTTAGGTTTTTTCAGTATAGTAAAGATATAATAACTAGGGTAATTTTATATTACCTGTAACCATATAATTGGCTTCCTGCAAGGTTCTGAGAGAGGATAAAGAGAACCCAAGTGTTAGTATTTACCTTTTACAGCTTATACCAGGGGTGGGCAAACTATGGCCCGCTGGCCACTTTTATCCGGCCCACCAGTGCGGGCAGGCATGGGGCCACTGGCCACGCGCTCCCCGCCTTGGGGGCCAGTCTGAGCGTGGGTCCCAGGCCGCGCCAAGAGCAGCGAGCCCCCTCCTCTGGAGTTGCGCGAACACCACTCTGTGGGCCCGGGGCTGCACGCCCCACCTTCCCCCAAAGTCGTGCGGACAGTGCTCTGGAGGCCTTGGCTTCACGCCCTGCCCTCCCCCGAAGCTGTGCCGCACGGAGAGTGCTCCGGGGGCCTGGGCTGCACGCCCCATGGACAGCGCGCCGGGAGCCTGGGCTGCAAGTGCCCCTCTCCCCTAGAGCCGCACGGACAGAGCTCCAGGGGGGCAGGGGCTGCACACTTCTTCCCTCCCCTGGAGCTGTGCCAAGCAGCTATGGTGATGGGGGGGGAGGAGGGGCGCTCAGGATGGTGGTTGGGGTGGGTTCTGGAAGGGGCAGTCAGGGAGTAGGGTGGGTTGGATAGGGGATGGGGTTCTGGGGGGGGGTGGTTAACAGGCAGGAGGGGAGGGTAGATTTGGGTCGGGGCAGTCAGAGGACAGGGAGCAGGGGAATTGAGTAGGCAGTTGCATCCTGGCGGGTGTTTAAAGGTCTCTGGCAGGGGCAGTCAGGACAAGGTCAGGGGGGAGGGGTTGGGGATTCTGGTGGGAAGTGGGAGGGGGACGGATTGGGGGAGGGGCCTTCCCTATGTGGCACTCCATAGAATTTGGCTAACCTGATGTGGCCCTCGGGCCAAAAAGTTTGCCCACCCCTGGCTTATACAGTGTTTCTATCTGACTTATTTATAAAAAGGCCTAGTGCACAAAGACTGAGAACAGTTTAGTCTAACTATGCAGATATGGTGCAAACATTCCTCAACCTAAGTCACTTAGTCCACATCGCTAAATCACCAGATGTAATTTGGCATAGTTGATGGTATCTGCTTAGGAAAGGCTGAGCTCTGACCAGGAATGGTTGCTTTTACTTTTAGAATAGCTGTTCCTTCCAAAGTAATTGAGTTAACTAATAAGCCATGTATAGAAGATACTACAGCTGCTATACCTTCCCTGTGGTGTAAGACCATTTCTTTTCAAATGCTTATGTGTTCACTTAAAAAATTCCCAACTAGACTAACAAACTAAATTATTTTGAAGTTTGTCACTGACCTAAAAACACTTGCAGTGACCTACAGCTTGGCAAAAATAAGTCTGAATTTTTTGAGGGAGAAAAAAGAAGTATGACTTATACTAGCCCTTCTAGTGGGAAGCAGGTGGTATTAAGTCAGGGGTGGGTAAACTTTTTGGCCTGAGGGCCACATCGGGATTCAAAACTGTATGGAGGGCCAGGTAGGGAAGGCTGTACCTGCCCAAACAGCCTGGCTCCCGCCCCCTCCCACTTCCTACCCCCCTCAGACCTCCCGACCCTTCCAACCCCCTCCGCCCCCTCCCAAACCTCTGCCCCATTCAACCACCTTCCGTCCCCTGACTGCCGCTGAGGACCTGCTGCCCCTTAACCAACCCTCCTCCGCTGTCCCCTTACCATGCTGCTCAGAGCAACAGGAGCTCAAAGCTCCGCCACCCAGACAGAGCCAGCTATGCTGCCCACACGGGCAGCATAGCTGCAGGTGAGGTGGGATGGCAGGGGAGGGGCTGGGGGCTAGCCTCCACGGCCAGGAGATCAAGGGCTGGCCAGGACAGTCCTGCGGGCCATAGTTTGCTCACCTCTGGGTTAAGTTGTGTGTGAATTTATTTAAATCTGCAGAGAAAAAATGAAAAACAGTAGTAGCTGTGACTACCATAAACATGGGGTCTGGAATTGAATAGCAGTGCAATGACCATGTGCTAGGGACTAGGCATTTCTGTTTCCTGATTGCACTTTGAGCTGCCACATCCCATATTTAGTATGAACATTAATATGAATGTTTTGATCACTTAAACCTTTCAAATTCTGAATTTCTCTTTCAGCAGCCTGAAGGAACTGGCATGATAGATGAAGAATTCACAGTTGCAAGACTATACATTAGCAAAATGAAATCAGAAGTGAAAACCATGGTAAAACGTTGCAAGCAGTTAGAAGGCACTCAAACTGAAAGCAATAAAAAAATTGAAGAAAATGAAAAGGAGCTGGCAGCTTGTCAGCTTCTTATCTCACAGGTAAATGTTGTATTCTAGCTTTGCTGATTCAAGTCACTTTTGAAACATGATTCCTATGTTGGTTGGTTTTCTAGTTACTGGTCAATAGCTAGGTTGCTCTCACTTAACCTATAGCATACAATTTTGAAAATAGGGTGGATGTGGTAATATTTTTTTATTGAACCAGCTTCTGTTGGTGAGAGACAAGCTTTTGAGTTTACACAGAATTCTTTTTCAAGTCAGATTTTGAAAATAGTAATTCAGAGATTTTGATCTGAACTTTTTGCAGAACAAGTGGGAAGTCAGACATGTTTTTTCAAATTATTTTAATGTTTTATTCATCAACTAGTTTTTGATATCAGCAATACACTAAAGTGTTTAAGATTACCCCAAAAAATCATCATCTTGATACAAAGTGCACTGAGAATAATAGACACCAAGAGGACTTAATGCTTCCTGTGAAACATGGGAGCACAGCCAGGTGGTTAAGGGTGTCTTAAAACCCCAATATAGGTCCCTAGACTTA
The DNA here is from genome assembly GCA_032164245.1 of Sternotherus odoratus. Lineage (NCBI taxonomy): Eukaryota > Metazoa > Chordata > Testudines > Kinosternidae > Sternotherus > Sternotherus odoratus. The sequence goes on along the minus strand of JAVMKO010000002.1, from coordinate 200,491,859 downwards.
AATCTCCATTTTTAAATTTTATATTTAACACTGAAATGACATTCTTCTACTTAATCTTTTCTGACTGGCTGACATTCTTTTTGTTGTTGGAGTGTTGCATACAAATAACAATTTCTCAAAGCTTGCAAAAGCAGTCACTTTTTCTGAAGTGCTCTGAGACGACAGCCAGTTTAAACACTAATTGAAAGGAGATGGGGAGGTAAGGCATCGGTGTAGACAGTATGAGGAGGTTATCACAGTAGAACTGCTTTGTGATATATCAAGCTGCATTAGGATGGTAACTGTTTAAACAAACACACAACTACATATAACATTTATTTTTATTAAACAAAATCTTTAAATGTTTTGGATACATAGACTTATCAAAACATGTTTCATATTTACAACTAAGTGATTTATTAAAGAAACAGATGTATTAAAATAGTCAATGAATTAAACTGATTGTTTCAGGTCTGCTGGGAAAATTTTCAAATATGCCTAAGTAATAGTGACTGGAGCTGAAGTTCCTGCTCACCTAAGTCTCTTGAAAATGAGACAGCAGTCACCTAAGTTATATAGGGTGCCCTACAGATTTTTAAAACAGTAAATATCATCCCCTCCCTCCTCATTTTCATTCATAGAGTGCTTTTAAAGCTGCCAATCAATTTGTGAACTTTGAATTAGTCCAGATGAAGAAAATATTCTTTCTGTGCCGTCAAATGCTGGGTTAGTATTTCAACAATGTCTGGCTCTACAGATTTCCATCAGTTCATTGGAATGACTTTCTTTAAAACATCAGCAGCAAATGTGTACTGCTTGAGTGGTTCACCTCCAGTCCTGAAATTTAATGTTTGCCATGATTGATGAGTGATAATTAGATGCTCATGTTACAGCAGCATCTTCTCCAGCACCTGGGTATCTACCCTGGTACTTTGGGTTGAGAATATTGACAAGAAAATGAGACGGAGTAAGTTCTTTATCCATCCACTTCCTTACTGCCTGCAATTTAACTGTTATTGGGCCTTTCTTTGGTGTCTCTTGAAGTACACTTCCAAATTTCAACAGCATCAGCAATATAGCAGCAATCTTTCTGCAGTTTGTCCAAAGTCATGGAAATAGATTTCACTGTCCTCAGTTTCAGCTTATCTTCATGTCTCTTAAATCCATACTTTGGCTTAGATAGTTTCATTTGTTTTATCACAATTTTCCTCACAAATTGCCAGCCGAATAGGCCTGTTCTTAATAAATAGCACAAAACAGTCAACCATTGAATTTCATCATACATCTTGGAGGAGAATTAGTTTGGATCCTCCTACTCTCTTCAGTGAAGCTGAAGCAAAGTGGTTGTTACAGAAGTATTTTGCTATTTCAACATTTTCCTTTATTCCTGCAGTTGTATTTACATCGTTGGCTAAAAGATGCATCAGATGAGCATGGCCCCCATTTTATAAGTTTCAGGTTCCCATCATTATCTCCTAGATTTCTTCTCATCTTTGCTACATCTACAGCATTGCCTCTGACAAAATTATGCATTTGACAATTGAATTTTTGTCCAGTTTGTTATAGCTTTTACTGTTTCTTTTAAGTATTCTGATACATATGGGCATTTACCAATTGCTCCAATTGTTTCAGTAAGATCGACAACCACATCTTGTGTTACATAGCACATATTACTGGATCATTATGTGCATGGCTGAACCATCAAGACTGCAATTAACAAATTTCCTATCAGTGTTTTTTGCACACTGTTCATTTTCCTTCTCATACACTGTATTCAGCAACCTTCCAGCAATGTTTGCTCTGCTGAATTGAATATAGCCTGGTCATACTGATTGTACCATGTCAATAAAATGTTTGTTCTGAACAAGACAAAAGGAGAGAAATTGATGCATAAATAGGCCGTACATCCTTTTCATCTATGGAGTCTTACTGGAGTGCAGGGAGGGATAGCTCAGTGGTTTGAGCATTGGCCTGCTAATCCCAGGGTTGTGAGTTCCATCCTTGAGGACCATTTAGGGATCTGGGGTAAAAATCTGTTGGATCATGTAGTTGGGGATTGGTCGTGCTTTGAGCAAGGGATTGGACTAGATGACCTCCTGAGGTCCCTTCCAACCCTGATATTCTGATTCTGTGATCTGTGAATTTGCTGATTCAGATTATGAATTCTTCCATGATTTTACTGGATGATAAAGAAAGTTTGTTTATTTATTTATTTATTAAAGCAGGTCATTTACTATCTGGTGTCTGTCAGTTGCAGCACTGCTGGTGATACCAAGAGATGACTCTGAAGCTGTAGACATTGCAGATGGATGTTTATAACTCTTTTTCTAAGATGGACCTTGAAACTTTTTTTTTTTTTTAAACCCCACTCATGCTGAGTACTGCTTAATGCACTGAGATTTGTAAATTGATTAATCCTACTGCAGCTGTTTGTACCACCTTTTAAATAGTATAACTTATTGTAAACCCAACTTTATAGGGAAAATAATAAATCATAAGTATTATCTAAATCTATTTAAATCTTTATTTTTAACAACAACTAAACCGCTTGGGAGAAAAAATTTTAAAATGTTAAAATTCATGAGTGCCTAATAAAACTTTACTGTTAAACAGAAAATCTGCACTAGAATGTTTGATCGTGTTAGCAATAAAAGATAGTCTCAGAAGTTCAGCAGCTACAGTAAAATGTAATTGATATCTACTCCCACCGCAAACTAACATACCAACTGTAGTTTAAACATACACATTTTGAAATTCATACGTAATCAACCCATCGAAAACTCAACTTAAATTACTGTAAAAAAATTATCATTCACTAGCATAGTAAAACATGGTAGGTAGTGCTAAAGAATGGTGCAAAAATAAGTTGACCAATCGGTTGATTCAAATTGTTTCGAACATGTCTACATCATCATCTTCAAAGTCATTACATTCTGAGGAGCATTTTTCATAATGTTTCATTCTGACAACTAGATCTTACATCTTTGCTGCACTGTTTTATATTTGGCACATGTTCCTTTCTTTTAATCAGAGGTACAGGGATTTTCTTGAAAATATTCCCAGACAGGGACTATAGCGTGCAGACATAGCAGTTTTTTTCTCTTGTTTCCAGGTATTGAAATAAACACTAGAGGTTGAACTCAAATGAATGTCATTCCTTCTTCGCACAGTGTCCTGCTTTGACACCAGTGTTGCTCCCTTTGGGTTGTGTACACTACTTCTCCATTATTACACAACTCCACCATCACTACCTCCAGAAAAACAAGGACTAATAACAATCCAGGATATTGCTAGTGTAACCCACATGCCTTTTGCATTGCAGTATTTTATTTGTTTGGAGACAGAGAAGGCAATTGAGAAATTAATGGATTTGTGTTTGTAACTGTGTACACTCGAAGTGTCCAGAACCATCAGAACATAACATAAGAATGGCCGTACTGGGTCAGCCCAAAGGTCCATCCAGCCCAGTATCCTGTCTACTGACAGTGGCCAATGCCAGGTGCCCCGGAGTGAGTGAACCTAACAGGTAATGATCAAGTGATCGCTCTTCTGCCATCCATCACCACCCTCTGACAAACAGAGGCTAGGGGGACATGAGGAAGCAAGGGCTGGTAATTACTAGGCAGATCAGTGTTTGTCCATGAGTTGGAGAGTAAGTTTCAATGGAAGGTGGAATCTTAAATATTCATAATTTGAGATCATGTAGAGAGAATCTATAAAATAGGATCCTAATGAGGTGCATGATGGTGTCTCCTGACGTCGGAGGCCAGATTCCAGTGACGATTTTGCCGTCTATTGCACCAAGTAGCACAGCCCCTGGGTCCCCCCACAGGGTCAAACCCTTAAACGGACAATGATGTATTATGCCATATTTATAAAGTTTGACCTCAAAACCTAGAATTTCCCCCCAACTTCCTTTATAGAGAAAAGAAGCCTTTAACTCAGTTTTTGATTGAGACTCTTGGATTCAGCATATTTTTTTATTGTTTTGAGAGATTATAATGTTAGGCCATAACAAATCTTGCATTAGATTTAGATTTCATTGCAAACAGGTTTATTTTTAAAATACAAACTTATTTAAATAATTTAAATGTAACATCATTTTTTAAAAGTTTCCAATAAAATCTATTTTTATCCCCCCGGTATGCAAGATAGAAATCTATAGCTTGCCTTTCTCTCATTCCATCTATGTATTTACCTGTGAGCAGAGGTTTTTGAAGTATTATGATGAAGTGTACAAGACATACTATGAGGGTCTTGATCCTGACGTGGGTCATACCTTCCTTTTTCTAGAAAAAGAGAATATTTGTATGCATTTTGTTTTCAAATTAGTTATATTTGCCTTTTAAATTTTTTAATATTTTAAGGCTTGCATGGAACTTCATTTTCATATGCCTAGTTTAAATGTAAATTAATCTTGTTTTCATCCTGAAAGCATGAAGCCAAGATCAAGTCACTGACAGAGTATCTTCAGAATGTGGAACAGAAAAGGAGGCAACTGGAAGAGTCTGTGGATTCCCTTAATGAAGAACTAGTCCAGCTTCGGGCACAGGGTCTGAATTATTCTTTATATTTAAATATATAACCATTAATGTGGCCATGCAGTATGCATAACTGGCATCAGAGAAGATATGTGGTTAGTGTTTGTCCTATTAAGATAGCGGTCTAGTGCTATATAATGTGTAATTTAGAACTATTAGAAAACAAAGTAAAGTAGTTAGAGATAATGAATTTGGAGACATTTGTCTGAAAGAACTATTATGAACAGGGTTAGGATCCAGATATAAGACTGCACCTTAATCTGTCTGCATACGAAAAATTTAATGCAACCTAATTCAAGGTTTAAAATGAAAGGGGGTAAGTGTAAATCTGACCGTTCCTATGATTGACTAGGCTCTGTAACTGAAAACTTCATTTTTTCATTAGAAAAAGTCCATGAAATGGAGAAGGAGCACTTAAATAAAGTCGAAACTGCAAATGAAGTCAAGGCAAGTTAATGTATTTTGCTATTCCTTAATAGTTTTATATAAAACTTCATATTTTAAATAGTAAAACAAATATTCTTTTTTTTCCTATAGCAAGCTGTTGAGCAGCAGATTCAAAGCCACCGGGAGACGCATCAAAAGCAAATTAGTAGCCTAAGAGATGAGATTGATGCAAAGGAGAAGCTTATTACTGAACTCCAAGAGTAAGAGTTTTGCTGTTTAAAATATTTTATTGATTTTTCTTTACTTAAATTTTTGATTACGGATGTAATAATTACTTGAACCATATACCTAGCAGATTACTGAATTCCTTAGGATATTAATTTCTGCATAATGTTAGATTATTTTAATTAGTTCTTCAGTTAAATCTTTAACCATTCTTCATAGTGGTGAGTAGGATAACTCTTTGCTGTCGCTTGAGGGGACAGTGCTCTAAACAAAGCACAGAATATCTTTCTTTTTCTTTTTTTACACTGGTCTTGATGCTGAGTTTCAGGGTTTCTACAAGTGATGAGTAATGAAAAAAGCATTTAGCGTTTGGAAATCCTAACTTTAGTGTGGATAAAATAAAGATAATATACTAGGCATCTATTAGTATAGTGAAAAAACCTTCTTTCTAACATTGTAAATATGTTTAATGTGAGCATGATGCTTTGATAAAGATTTCATTCATCTGACAAATGATCATCATTTCATTTGTTGATCATCAGATAGTCAGACCTGTGTAAGAGCTAGTTGCGAAGATGTCTGATTAAATTTGATACAGTCTGAACAGACTCCTTTTGGACCTTATCCTTTATTAAAGGGAGCAGAGCACTTCCTGTCTCAGCTTAGTTTTGTTAAGAATGGCTTATGATGAAGATTTGGAGCTTTGTTGGAGTATCATGAAGTTTCTCTATATTTGTATATTAATCCTAAATTTCTGTGTCCAGCCAAAACCAGAAGATAATGCTTGAGCAAGAACGACTTAAAGTTGAGCATGAGAAACTGAGAGCTACAGATCAGGAGAAAAGCAGAAAACTGCATGAACTTACGTAAGTAGTATAATACTTCACGCAAGAAAACGTGTGGCTGGGGATCCTAAAATTGTAAATGCTAGTTAGCTGAAGTAGTAGTGTGGGAGATGTTTATTACTTAATACATTTCTAAGGATACGATTCTGTCACAGAGGTCATGAGTTCTATGACTTTCTGTGGACCTCTGAGACTACTTCTAAGGCAGGTCGTGAGCAGCTGTCAGCCCCTGCCTTCTGGAACAGCTGACCAGTGGCCACCCAGGGGTCGATGAAACAGCTGGCCACCCTCCAGCCCTGGAGCAGGGGGATGGTGGAACAGCTGGCTGGCAGGCGGGACGGTGGCTTGGGTTGGGTGAGCAGCAGCGGTCAGCCCTGCAGCTGCAAGCTCTGGCAGCTCTCTCTCCCTCTCCCTCTCTGCCCCCCAAGGTCTTAGGCGTATGTGAACTTTTGTTTATTGTCCGTGGCCTGTCCCTGACTTTTACTAAAAATACCTGTGGCAGAATCTTAACCTTACACATTACATAAAGCCTCCAGAACTCTGCTTATTTTGGCTCAGCCACACTATCCATACTCACATTAATTCCTCCAGTACAGTAAACCCTCGATTTAACGGACCCCGATTTAACGGACTTCGGATGCAACGGACAAAATTTCCGATGCATCCGAAATCCGTTATTGGGGCTCTGCGGGGAGCCGGGCGGGAGCTCTCAACCCCCCCGCCCGGCTCCCCGCAACGGGGAGCCGGGCGGGGGGGGGGGGGGGCGTTTGAGAGCTCCCGCCCGGCTCCCCGCAGGGGGAAGCCGGGCGGGGGGTTTGACAGCTCCCGCCGGGCTTCCCGCTGGGGGGAGCCGAGCGGGAGCTGTCAACCCCCCCGCCCGGCTCCTCGCAGCGGGGAGCCGGGTGGGGGGTGGGGGCATTTGAGAGCCCCCGCTCGGCTCCCCCCAGCGGGAAGCCGGGCGGGGGGTTTGACAGCTCCCACCGGGCTTCCCGCTGGGGGGAGCCGAGCGGGAGCTGTCAACCCCCCCGCCCGGCTCCCCGCAACGGGGAGCCGGGCGGGGGGGCGTTTGAGAGCCTCCGCTCGGCTCCCCGCAGCGGGAAGCCGGGCGGGGGGTTTGACAGCTCCTGCCGGGCTTCCCGCTGGGGGGAGCAGATCGGGAGCTGTCAACCCCGCCGCCCGGCTCCTCGTAGCGGGGAGACGGACGGACTGTGGGGTTTTGAGAGCTCCCGCCCGGCTCCCCGCAGCGGGAAGCCAGGCGGGAGCTGTCAAACCCCCCCCCCCCGCCCGGCTCCCCGCGGCGGGGGAGGGGGTGGGGTGGGCCAACTCACGGCTCCATATAACGGACTAATTCGGGCGAGGGGGTGTCCGTTGTCACCCGAAAGTCCGTTATTTCATAATTTTAAAAAATTATTAAATAACGGACTTTTGGTTTTAACGGACACCCCCTCGCCCGAATTAGTCCGTTATATCGAGGTTTCACTGTATTAGAATGTGTTACTAGTTTGGTGCCACTTCGCTTCAAAATAGTTCATATTTTAAGAGAATTGTTTTCCCTCCCTATGGCAGCCATAGTTACTTGAGATTTTATTGTGATTTAAGAATTCCATTACTGTTTTGAAGTGGAAATGGGCTACTACTTGTAGGATTGTTCTTTCTTAATTTTTCTGCCTCTCATCTCACTGTTTCCCCCTCCCTTTTTTAAAATAAGAGTCTGAAAGTGTGACCTGATTCTGAGGCACATTTTTTTCCCCAACCAATAGAAACAAGTTACCATTTAGTTGGCTGTAATGCTATTTCTTTATGGGAGAACCATTTTGGATTACCCATCTGCTAAATTTAAAATGGGTAGTGGTTTGCCCAGTGCATGCAAGATTGAATCTCCTATAGACTTCTTCAGGAAACTAAATGAACTGTTTAAGGGAATTGGTTATGATGGTTCAAAATTGGATGTACAGATTTAAAAAGAAATTTCTTTCAATGCCTCTAGCCAGAAAAGCTCTCATGAATATCTTTTTAAAGACTTTGTCCAAAAATTCATTGATTTAGGTGGGATTGGGGGACACAGCATATTCTAGTTGACAGAAGATTGGTGAGCATGTATTTGGAAGGATTATCAAAGAGCTGAATGCATTGTTTTATTGACTGCCTTATTGAGCTATATAATTTATATTTACTGGGTGTTATGTTTTGCCCTGCCGTATTGTAGTTTTCCATAAAGACCACACCTGAAATTTCTATTCATGCCTGCAAATTTATAGGAGATTTTAGTGTTGTTTACCTAAAACTTGAAAATCAGTCATGAACTTGGTTATGTTGGTCTGGGAGATTCTGGTCAATGATCAATGGCAAAACAAAATCCCTTTGAGTGATGGCAGCCAAAGTATGTGTACGGTCTAATATTATCAGTTATCAAAGATTTTTAAACAGATGCCCTTATGCCAGTGGAAAATGCAGCTTTGTTTTATATCCTGGTAGGTTAGTTTTTCAGCCCATAAAGTCACTTCATTCTAAACTCTTGCTTTATGTCCACACCCCCAAAGCTTCAATTCCAGCACAGTTTTTGTATCTGCCATATTGAACTGTTGGAGTTAAAAACCATCTAAAAGCAACTTGGAACCAAATTATATCAAGTATTAATCTCTTAATCTAGCAGTTCCTCATACAGTATGCATAATTGAATCATGTTATAATTGATGTTTGGATCGTGTGAAGTGTAAGATTATCACAATTAGATTATTTTAAAGTGTAGGCCAAGGTATTCATTTTTAACTTATATAGTACAGTACCATAAATGTGCATGGTCTTTTCAAACCAAATATAATTCAGAATACTAACAGTGTAAAGCTTCTCTGGTCTCAAACTCAAAACCATATTTATACATTTGCTGTGGCTCCCTCCAGATGAGATCTGAAAGGCAGTTGGAGCTCATGAGCATTTCCCGTTCAATGTTAGAATTGGTAGAATAGCCTAATCAATATAAGCAACAGAGTCCTGTGGCACCTTATAGACCAGGGGTTCTCAAACTTCTCTAGTTTGAGACCCCTTTTTGCTCTGCTGTGTTTGCTGCTGACCCCTGGGTATGTCCGCCTAAAAGCCACTGAACAGAACTCTTCAGGTTTTGGCGGCATTTCGGCGGACAAACAGTGTGTGTTAGCTGACAAGCCGCCGAAAGCGGAAGTGTTCCACTTGCCAGCTTTTCAGCGGATATGGTCCCGCATTCTGGGGCATCCGCTGAAATGCCACGGAATGGAACGGGCTTGTGACCCCCCTGGGATCGCTTCACGACCCCCAGGGGGTTGCGACCCCCAGTTTGAGAACCGCCATTATAGACTAACAGATGTATTGGAGCATAAGCTTTCATGGTGAATACCCACTTTGTCAGATGCACTGCATGCATTCAACGAAGTGGGTATTAACCCACCAGAGCTTATACTCTAATACATCTGTTAGTCTATAAGGTGCCACAGGACTCTTTGTCGCTTTTGCAGATCTGGACTAACACGGCTACCCCTCTGATACTAATCAATATAGCCTTCCGTCTTTTGGTGATACTGGGTGGAAGGAAATTGTTGTTATAATGACAGGAATTGTTGTTATAATGACAGAAAAAAAATACTTGTGAAGTTCTTTTTCCTTAAACCCAACACTGATTCCCTACTTTTCACCCTTCAGCATGTTTTTAATCATAATAAAGTCCCTGGGTCCTTTCCCCAGTATCTTGCCTGATGTCTCCAGTTGCATTCCCTCATAATTTGAAGGAAGCTGAATCCAAAGACCTTCACAATAAAGTTGATGCTTATTTCCCAGGAAGGAATCTTAAATAGCATGATTGAGAGAGACCTTGTAATGTGATTGGTGTCATTAGGCTGTTGTATCTTTTTGAAAATGGAAATATGAACTGCTCATATATAAAGGAAGAAATGAGTAAAACAACATGAAATGTTTTTTGTTTTTTTTTCCAAATCAAATAAATCCCCCATCCCAACCCCACATAATACCTATTATCTACTTGATCAATGCTAGAAGTATTTGTAGGAGCAATAGATCTTGGCTCTGGATCTATAATCAGAACTTTTCAACCTCTCGTACGTTAATATGGTTGTTTTAGGATCTTCTGTAATTCAGATGTCTGAACTGACTTGTTAAAAGGAATTTTAATACTAATTGTATACAAATTTTCTCACAATATCCTTGCTTTTCTAGTCTTGGGCTCTTGAATACTCTGCCATTTGTGACTGATTGTAGGGTGGTTTTGCACTTTGAATAAATCATTAATTATGCAATCTCCTTTGTATTTGGAACCTTAAGTAGGATTTATAAGGTTTGTATTTTACACAAATATAAATGTTTAGCTGTACTAGTATATATATATTGTCTTTGATTGTTAGGATTATGCAAGACAGACGAGAACAAGCAAGACAAGATTTGAAGGGTTTGGAAGAGACTGTGGTAAGTTAGTTATTGCAATGTGTACTTAAACAAAAGTTACAAGCATTCATTTTACGTTAAGAATTCTAAGCTGTAAAATGCTTATTTGTTGTTTTAGGCAAAAGAACTTCAAACGCTACACAATCTTCGGAAGCTGTTTGTTCAAGATCTGGCTACCAGAGTTAAAAAGGTAACATGACATGATAGCAAGACTTGTGTCTATTTAAATGTGGAAGTAAATAAGTGAGCCTAACTAATTTAATGTAATGTAGATCCTTTGGTTCTGGTTTTATTATAAATATGAACACCCACATATCACTATTTTCTGTTATTTCCATAGAGTGCAGAGATTGACTCAGATGATATGGGAGGGAGTGCTGCGCAGAAACAGAAAATTTCCTTCCTTGAGAATAATCTTGAACAGCTCACAAAAGTCCACAAACAGGTGCAGTAAAACTTAAGACTAAATTAAATTAACTTTAGAACTTCAAAAACTGTTCTTTGTTCAAGGTATATTTTAAAGTGTAAATATTTATATCCTGGACCAGTTGTTCATACACTTCAGAGATGCTTGCTTGTCTCAAATTTTAACTTCAGTTTTTAATATTAAATACATAGACTAATGTATTCCTATGAAGGTTTTTTACAATAATTTAGACTTAAATGGTGTGTGTTTGTATACCTAATATAGTGATATCTATCTATATTTAGATAAGTGGTCTATTGACTCTTAATACTTAAAAGGAAATTTTACTGCTTATATGTATTATTTTAATTAGTTTATTTGGTTTAAACTTTCAACAAAGTAAGTGTTGTCCCATCTATTATGGTTACTTTCATTTTGCTACAGTGTGTATATTAGTCTTTCAGAGAAAAATTAAAGATATTTTGCTTATCCTCAGCTGGTACGTGATAATGCAGATCTTCGCTGTGAGCTTCCTAAACTGGAGAAACGACTTAGAGCCACAGCCGAGAGAGTTAAAGCTTTGGAGTCTGCACTAAGGGAAGCCAAAGAGAATGCATCTCGTGATCGCAAACGATATCAGCAAGAAGTAGACCGTATTAAGGAAGCAGTGAGATCCAAGAACATGGCCAGAAGAGGACACTCTGCACAGATTGGTTAGTAAAGATGTCTCAGTTTCCAAACATGTTTTTGTTAACTTTTTCCTTTCTATTCCTTCCCCCCCCCCCCCCCTCCTCAACTTAAGGTAAAATTCTGTTCTGCATACATGGCTGCAGCTCCTAGTAATGTCAGTGAGTTGCACATGTGAAAAAAGGCAGGATTTGTCACTTAGTACAAAACTGCTATAATTAATTTCAGTGTACAGTACATGCAAATCTTCATAAGTCATTGCTTTGTCGACCTGATTTGTCTCTTTGGTGGTTGGGCTTTCATACCATATAACTTACCTGCATGGAACACTAACTTCCAAGGTGAATGTTCAGTCTCCTTTAAAAACAAAACAAAAGGTTGAACATAAACCAAAACATTCTGTAATTTTCTCTTCAAGTCTTTATTATAGTCTTGTGATGGCAAGATTATGAAGTGGCTACCAAAACAAGGGAAGAGACAAATAATTTATGTACTCACTTTCATTAGCAAATTATTTATGCCTTTGCTAAAATAACAAACACAATTTTCTCAGTACTTTTTTGGTAATTGATTTGCTTAGTTATGTATTTTGAACAGAAGGATCTCATCAAAACTTGACTATCATTTCTCTCTAAAACTGGACAATCCAAGGAGAAAAATGGAAGATCTAAGACTTCCGTAATATGTTTTGAACTTAAATGTAAGGATCACAACAGTTCTCATCATCTTCCACTCCAAATGCAAGGTCCATTCTTTCAATGTTGCCGTCTACAATATCCGTACAAATCAACATGTACTTAAAAACAAAAAAACAAAGAAGCCCAATCTCAAAACACTCCATTGCTCACAAAAATTCCCCTGTGGAGAGGATGAGAACAAAACAACATGTAACTGATGTTACTCAAATCTCTTAATGCAAGACTGTAGGGCACTTGGAGACTGTGGTGATAAGACCAATATAAGAACATGGAATAGAACATACACTGTATTGATTTATAAAAAGTTACCTTAATTTCCACTTTAAACAGTATGTTAGGTACAAGTTACTATGCACAGTAATCATCTGTAAAGCCACTCCTCTGGATGCTCAAATGTTGAAGGTGCTTGCCAATCAAAATATAATTTTTTACTCAAGGATTTAATGCTGTGGCCATTACCTTAGTACCTGAGCAACTATCATCTACCATGATTTATTACATAACATAAAGAATAAGATGGTGTCATCTCTAAAAAGAGGATGTTGACCTGTGGAATTCATTGCCAGGGGATGTTTGTGAAACTAACTGGGTTCAAAAAAGAATAGGTAAGTTCATGGAAGATAGGTCCATCAGTGGGTATTAGCCAAGATGGTCAGGGATACAACTCCATGCTCTGGATATCCCTAAGTCTCTGACTGAAAGATGCTGTGACTGTATGACAGAGGATGGGTCGCTCAATAATTGCCCTGTTCTGTTCATTCTCTCTGAAGGATCAGCATCTACCACCATCAAAAGACAGGATAGTGGGCTAGACGAACAATTGGTCTGACCCAGTCTGGTCATTCTAATGCTGGGAACAGAAAGTGATTAAAAGAGTTAATCTCTCTAAAATGTCTCGCATTCACAGAAGTTGGTCAGGATGAGCAGTAGTTTGTGCTCAGAGAGCAAGTTCTCGATCCAAAAAATGAGTCACTAGACAACTTTTATAACTTGCATTAATCCAAAATACCAGTTATTAAACAGGAGCTCACGTGACACAAATTCTTCGAATGTCTGTGGGAAGTCACTGAAAACTCTTCTGATATTCGATCTAGCTAACCTGAGCGTGGTCTAACACAACATTAGTATCCATTTTTATTGTGTTTTATACAGTAACAACTTTCAACCACAGATTTCAATGGCAGATTAAATTACAAGAAGAGTATTTGCTTATTTAAACCTGAAAACACAGTAGACTCTTGCTCATTTATACTCTAGCAAGCCATCAGTCTATACTGAAAACAGATTTAAAGAGTTGTTGCTCTAGTAGTAGGAATCTGGAAAATTCCTTGTGCTCCTGGGGTGGGCCGAGTGCAGAGCACCACCTCGTCCACTGACCTTAATCCAGTCTTCAGTGAAGCCCTGAGACAGGACTGGAAAAGCTGCTCCCATCTTGCCGGTCTCCCCCAAAAGCCATGCTTCTGAAATGGGATCAGGATTAAACCCTTCAGCAAGTGTCTGATGTTTGCTGCAGAAGTAGAGGGGAGAACTACTGTATTAAAATGGGTTTGGTTGTGCTTTGAGAGGAGAAGATAATCCTTTATTTCTACTCCCTCTTAGATCACCAGAAGGACAAGGGAATGAGAAAGATTTGAGGGTCTCTTTCTACCTTTGTCACAGAGCATAGGGAGGGGCCTCTAATACGCTAGAAAATGGCCTTGGACTGACCTATTAGGAGAGAGTGACTTTCTAGGAAAGGCCAAGGAAAATCCTTGCAAGAAGTTAGCTGGACAGGGAAGGGAGGAGGGAAACTATTTTAGGCCAATTTTATAAAATTATGCATAGAGATTTATCTGAGCAAACCAATTTTAACTATAACACAAGCACAGAGCTTCTTGTGCTTCCAGAATCCCAGTCTTAGAGCTGTACCCGCTCTAACTTCTGCTGAGGTCAGCTAGGCAGGAGAAATTGCTCCAACTTCAGAGCCCTAAGAGGGAAGTGGGACATGTCCCTGTCCTATTTTATGATTTTTGCTATATGTTTGGGAAGGATCGGGGAGGAAAGGCCTCTCCCCATGCTGAGTTCCTGGAGAGTGTTCTTGGCAAACAGATTCTCCTGTCCCTGATCTCCCATCTTCTCCCTGGGAGATTCCTAAAGAGGAAGAGAATCTGTAGCCCGATATGTGCCATAGCTTTATTTTTGTCAGGGAGTAGCAGCTGTTTGCCAATATAAGACCTCACCTCACTAGTTTTCAGCCTAGTCTCCAGCTGATTATGTTAGCGAAGATAATACCTAGGATGTAAGAGAATGCAGGACCACCATGAAACCAGTTGCTATATATGGTGATCTCACTGACACACCTTTTGATTCACAACCAATCATATGATACATTACCTAAGTCTAGCACTCTTGTTGTTATAATCCCCAAAACTTTCCTTCCCTAGATTTTAAAAATGTTTCTCAGTTTAGAAAGCATGATCCAAATAGTAGAAACATGCATTTCTCAAAGTGGCATAAAACAAAATATTAATGAATAAAAGGTCAAATGATGATTAGAATTGCTTGGTGTATGATTTCTAACAGTCAAATTTTATTTCATGTAGCTAAGCCTATCCGTCCTGGCCAGCATCCAGCAGCTTCTCCAACTCATCCAAGTGCAATTCGCGGGGGAGGTGCGTTTACTCAAAACAGCCAGCCCGTCACACTGCGTGGAGGTGGAGGACGGCAAGATAAAGTGTAAGTTTCTTTTTCTAGGCGCTGTTTTATAGTGTCTCCTTAAGTTACTATATGTCATAGTTTGTGTTTGTAATCCATCCAAATATGTAAACAAACCACTTGAATATTCTGTGGTTAGATCTTGCAATTAGAGGACTATGCTAAAATATGTGAATAAGCAGCCCATACTATTGCCTCCTTTTATAAAACCAAAGTCCAGTTATGTAGTAAAGTGGCAGTTCTGGGGTTAGGAATCGTACTTCTAATTGAACATAACACAAAAGCTGTAACGTGTAGATCAATTTGCCACAACCGTATTACATAAAACATCTAATGTAGATTTAAAAAAACTATTGCTGTTTGAGTTCTCTGTATTACTTTTCTGAAGTACTATACAAAGTGCTTCAGTGGTCAGATTTTCAGTAACTGAGATTAGTATGTGATTTAAAAAAAAACAAAAACATACAAGTATATATTATAGCAAATGAGTACTTCATTGAAATCAGTGGGACCCTTCACATACTTAAGTACCAGCATTGAGCTGGAGCTTTAAAGCATATTTTCACACTAACAGAATCATGGCAGTTGGTCACTCCCCTCTGCTCATTGTAAAACACCAGCCCCATTTTGAGTATTCCATCTGTCTGAGCATCTGCTGCAAAATTGGTGGTCTGTATTGAAACTGTCTGCATCTTAGATTGAAGCACAGTGCACACTTAGAGCCGTGTGGGTCCTCAGATCCTGCGTATGTAATAATTCTTCCCTCAAGGACTCTGAATTCGGCTTTTATCTTAGTTACATTCTTTCTTAGCTGTTGTTAACATATTTTCCAGCGTTTCCTTTACACCAGTTCAAAAGTTCTTAAAGGCTATTAGGGGTGGTTATTTTTGTTTCTGGGATTAGATAAGGACCAGGGAACAGGAGTGTGAAGTACAAAATTTTAAAGTCCAAGTATCCTAAGTATTAGGCAACTAACTGATGCTGGCAGTTGATTAGCATCTAGATCCCATGGTGATTGGGTGTTTTATAAATATTTAGATCATAGTTCTCTCCCATTGATAGAATTTGTATATTGACTTTCTCTGACTCTCATTGCCTATTGAGCTTGCATCTCACTTGGAAAAGAACTTTCACTCTTTCTAACTGTATACAGTAAAACCTCCATTTAACGGACTAATTCAGGCGAGGGGGTGTCCGTTAAATCAAAAAGTCCGTTATTTAATAATAAAAAAAAATGAGCTGTCGGAGCAGCAGCCCGCCCGCCACAGGGTCGGGGCGACAGCTCTGCAGCCCGCCCGCTGCCGGGACCTGGGCGGCAGCCGGGAGCCGTCAGCCAGCCCGCCCGGGTCCCGGCTGGTGGGACCTGGGCGGCAGCCGGGAGCCGGCAGCCAGCCCGCCCGCTGCCTGGACCCGGGCGGCAGCCGGGAGCCGGCAGCCAGCCCGCCAGAAATGGATTTGGGATGCATCAGACTTGCTCAGAAATTTTGTCCGTTGCATCCGAAGTCCGTTAAATCGAGGTCCGTTAAATCGAGGGTTTACTGTACTAGTTGGCATTGGGAAATACAAGCAGGGAGACCGTTCAAGCTGTTAGCCTGAGTTCTAAAGTATAGCAGGTTAGCCAGCTAAGGGAATTAAGTGACACAACTTTTGAAGCCTTAAATGTTTGTTGTCAGTGCTAAGAAAATTGCTTCTGCATTAGGTTATTGCAGCACTCCCCTGGGGGAGGAAAGGAAAAGAGGGATAGTGATCTGGGCTAGTTAGAAATGAATTTTTAAAAGTTTTTAATAAAGGGAAGAGTTGTGAAACTTCTGTTTAACACTGGGATCTGAAGACCTCCCATTGATGTTGATAGTAAGTGCCACGTGTCCATTGACGGCATGGTAATGACCTCTACTATTTATACTTTTCACATTTAACTTTACAGCGTAAAAAACATTATCAGTATATGGACAAATTGAGTTGTGCTCTCTTTGAGCAGTTACATCAGTTTTACCATTGAAAACTCATAATTTTCTCCTCAGTCTGCAGATCATGTCAAAAACCTTATCACCTGTTCCCTCTCTACCTTCCCACTTTCCACCCACCCAACAATGGTATTTTGATCTGAACAGGTGGATACACGAGCAGTGTTTATAGGAAGTATTGGCATATAATATGCTTGTATTAAAGCAAGAACGGCCATACCGAGTCAGACCAAAGGTCTGTCTAGCCCACTATCGTGTCTTCTGACAGTGGCCCAGGTGACCCAGAGAATGAACAGAACAGATTAATTATCAAGTGATCCATTCCATTCCCTGTCGCCCAGTCCAGCTTCTGGCAATAGAAAAGAAAAGACACTATAGGAAAGTTTTTGGGTCCCCCCCCCCCCCCCGCCTTCCAGGGAATTAGCTACATAAAACAATCATAATTACTGCAAGCTACTTGCCCTCCTGTAAATTGTAGACATCAAGGTATTTAAAACAAAGAATGGATGTTCATTTTCACATTGTGAGGTATAAAGCAACCTTCAGACCCTCAATTTGATAAAACTGACTAAAGGTTCAAATGGATGTGATATTGAAAATAGCACTAAGCACCTTGTTCTTAATTAGTATAAATAATTGATTATATTTTATATCTTTGGCATATGTTTGCATATCTATTTAACTGTCTTTTTCTTTATAGTTGCTGAAAAATAAATGAAACATGAAGATGATTGGATATCATGCAGAGAGTGTCATTCCATGACAATAATTTCTCCCATTGAGGATTGTAGGATTATTTTTTGAAAATGTATAAATTATACCTGGCCTGTACAGCGCTCTCCCCTCCTACAAATTCTGCTCATTTCCCAACAAAACTAGAGTGCAATTTGGCGTCTTGAAAAATGACATGTTACTTCAAGTGTAGCTCTGTCCATTACAGTTTGTCTTTCATGTCTTAAATTTAGTCTGCACTGTGCCAAGTTGAATGTACGTTAAGAAAATCTTAGTTCAAATTTCCTATCTTAATTTGTGTACATTTTATTGTCATAGCAAATGTGGAACAATGTTGAAATGTGGTTTTTTTTGTTTTTGTTTTTACCACTTTAAATAACACTACTTATCCCACTCTGAGTTAGAACAGCACTGTACATGGAAGTTCTCCTGAAGTGATGTTCTATGTAGCCAGGACTAATATTATTTGTACAGTGTGGAAATATTGAAGTGTGCTTATGACAGCTGCTATCAGGCACTTAAATCTTGAAACCACAGAACTAAAGATTTCAGTTTGAACAAGGCTGTTTAACTGTTATCTGATTAAATACCTGTTGCATTATTTTGAGTTAAATTACTGTACAAGTAACAAGTAAACTTAAGTTTACATGGGAAAAAGGCTTTGGCAATAGAATATTTCATCTGTCCTGTTCTTGATTCTACACACCATAGCTTGATGGAATGAAAACTTTCTACTTCATTCTGATGTTCCTGTTCACTATCACCAGAGTTGGACAAATGGCTATTTTTCACTAATTTAGCGTACACTGAAATGAGCTAGCGTTCTCTAGGATTCAGTTCTTATGTTTCCAATCCTGTATACATACTGGAATTCTTGAGATGAAATTTCAACTTTCAATTTGAGAAAATGAGTTAACTGACCAGTTGGATAATGAATTAATATCCACCGGTAATGGAGGCAAAGAAACAGTTTCATTGCTGATATAGCCAGAAATCCCAAGGATGTATGTAAAAACTGTGCTACACTGAATTGTATTGTAATCTGTTTACTTCTAGAAATATTTATATGTCTATACTCTACAGTAGTTGTATCAAACTTTTTTCTTTTTCTTTTTGAAATATAGTTGTGTAGGATTGGCTAACAACAAATAAACTGTTTTGGTTTTGAGCTGTTTCTTAAAAGTTTTGAACACCCATAACTCCAATTGAAGTTGAAGGCTTTTAATGTTGTAATTCCATCGCTTCTCTAATTTATTCCTAGGGTTTTAGCCACTATATGTTTAGAACAGTCCTTCTCAAAAGATAGAAATGATACCAGATCTTTTAGAGGGAAGGAACTTAGTGACATGTAAGAGAGTTCAAATAATTGTTTTTTCCTGAACCAGTTAATGTTATCTTTAATATTAGTGGCCTGTCCTTTTTAGGCTATTCATCAATCATTGTGGAAACCTAAAAGCTCCATAAGGACCTCAATGGTAAATCACTTTTAAAAGTGCTTTATATAAAAAGGAGCATAGTCAAATCTTAGACCTTAATTCAACATACTTTTTTCTGTTTCCTAGCTAACTACTGTAGCTTGACTTTTGTAATAGGCTAGATTTTTAAATCTATTTGCATCAGCCAGAAATCCTCACTGTTCTGGAGTTTTCAACCTTTAACAGTCTATTTTTGCTCTTTGGAGTGTTTGTCTCTATCAGTCCTAATCTTGCAAATTCTTCTGAGGCATGATAAAGGCAGCATATCAAGGAAAGAGGACAGTGAAGTAGCAGTTGAGATGGACGGTTTTAAATGGAGTCCTCTTAATGGAAACAGCCTTGTCCATTATCTCTCAATATTAATTGCATATTTCCAAACCTCTACATATTTTACACTGGCTAAAAACTGGCTTGGAAATATTCTCAGATGAAATGAAGCAGGATTTTTTCTCGTGTAGATTGTAGTTTCATTCTTGTAAGTAATGTATCACGGGTATTGGTGCTGAACATTGCTGTGTAATAAGCAGTAAAATAAACTGTAACTAGCATGTAGCTCAAAATGTACATCACTTTTTTTATATCTAAGCTTTTTTATTTTAAGCTTTTATGAAGTTTACCAAGAATTGCAACTTACAATTTTCAAAGAATTTGCTATTTTGTTCTTTTTGATTCAGTTATGGTAGGTCATTTGGACAGGACAGTTACTGTTTTGTAAATTAAATCTGTAATAGAATGTTAAATGCATTGCTGTTTCAATTTGCAGTCTGAGTGGTTTTTATTTTTATGTTCCTCTGGATCATATTTTTAAAAAATGGTTTAGAGTAGGAACTGAATTAAATAAAGGAATAATATTTATTCATGGTGATCAACTAAATTATTTGCATAACTTAAATACTGACTCACTACTGTGTGTAACTCTAAATTTGACATGAGATGACAAGTCTACCTGTGGAACACAGTGACTTAATTTCAGTACATGAAGATGAATTAAAACATAATTGGTTTGGGGAAGACGCCATCTAGTTTTAACTTACCTGCATGCTGTAAATGTATCTGTGTTTAAATAAAGAGAGAGAAAAATCTTTGAAATGTAATGAACTTTATTAAGACCTCGCAATAGCATCATTGAGTCAGCTTCATATTAATACTTTTCACTTGGCAGGACAAAATGTAATTTGAAGTGGGATACAATCCTTATACTCCTTCACTTTATTAGAGCCTCTGTTGTGTAGTTAATGTCAGTTAGTGTAGATGTTGAAAAAAGGTTGTTCCATCAGTCTTAACAGTTTGCATTTTTTTTCACTCTAGTAAATTCATATTATGAAAAGCTTCCAAGCTTGATTGCATCTTATTCATGACAAGACTTTTAAATATGGTGTGAGATGCTTCAGCAGTGGATTTGTTGACCCACTGCAAAGACAGAGGCATTGGTAGCATATGCTGTTTTCCTAAATAAACTGATATGGAGAAGGGGGTTGGATTTGATTTCCTTTTCACCAGTATCTTTACAGACTCCGATAGTTGCTCCTATTTTTTAAGTATGAAATCAGGTTAAAATCTCTCCTCTCTCCTCCTCTCTTCCTCTCTCCTCCTCTCTTCCTCTCCCCTCCCACACCCTAAACTCTTCAGAATGATTTGAGGATGAGTATGCTCGATGTAGAAAACAGACAGGCATAGGTCTATGTGGTAGGTATGAGAAACTTCAAGGTGTAGAGACTTCCCTAATTTTTCAGTGCAGCCCTTTCACTTTGGGTTGTCAGTAATAGTGGTCACACTGAACTGGCTAAAGTCTGACTACAGACGCCAGCTCCTTTTCCTTAAAAATAGGATAAAAGCACATTCATGGATAACAACTGCTATTTTGCCTTTAAAATACTGCATTTCAGTACACCATTTCCTGGTTATGGGGAAGAGTCATTACTAACCTTCCACTACATCCCCTTGGTTAGATTATTTTTCATAAACTGTTCTAGAGGGCAGCACAATCCATCTGCCTAATTAAGATATTTACTTCATAAGTGGCAAGAGGGAGCAGCTCATTCTACGAGATCATATTCATGTCTGTGGCCCTGCTACAGGACATGCCTTTGACAGAAATATGCAAGGCTGCTACACAGGCTTTAGTCTGTACTTTCTTGAGACACTATACTTTGGCTCTTGCTTCCCGGGCGGATGCTGCCTTTGGCTTGCAATGCTACAGACAGCCTTAGACCAAGTTACAAAGCACCTGTTCCTTCAGGGGGAACTTCTCGGGAGTCACTTCAACTGTAGCACCCATAAGGACACTACTCAAAGCAGCAGTGGTTACAACGATGTGCAGTAGCTGGAGTTCTTTGAAATGTGCATCCATATGGGTGCTCCACTACCCTCATCTCTTCTTCTTGGGGATACGCAGTGGAGAAGAAACTTGAGTGTGGTTTTCTCATACAGCCCTGTATATCCTCAGTTTAGGACATGAGCATGTGTAGGGAATATGTGCAACCCAAGTGGGCGCTGTGGCTGAAAATCTTGGATTGAAGGTGCATTTAGCGCAATGTATGCACATCACAAGTGGCGCACCTTTTGGATGACCAGACAGCAAGTGTGAAAAATTGGGAGGGGGGTAATAGGAGCCTATATAAGAAAAAGACCCAAAAATTCAGGACTGTCCCTACAAAATTGGGACATCTGGTCAACCTAGCACCCATAGGATCTCACATCTTGAACTCCGTGACAAAGTAAATAACTTCTGCTCAAACAAGGCCCTTTTCCCTTGGTTAACTGCCGCCCAAAACAAAGCAAAACACTTTGTTCCAAAATAGCCTAAATCTGATGATCTTCATTGCATGCTGGGAAGATTTTTATGTAGGAAAATTCTACTTAGGGGATTAAGTGTGTAGGTGGGTGTGGTGCTGTGCCTCACATGCAGGATAGGCAATACCTAGACATGTTATAAATGTGGAAGTTCGTGTTTCACAAGACTACTTTGATCCCAATAGCCCCCAGAGTAGCCAAGAAGCTTGAGGGGAAGGGGTAGTCCTTGTGTTCCAGTAATGGCTGATGATGGATCCAACCCCAAGTGCTTTAGATCTCTCTCTTTCCCTCTGTATGGCCCCTCTATCTGCCTTATCACATTGTCTAATTTTTGTCCCCATCCCCATGACATTTCAAAGCTCTGAAAATTTACCTGGCAGTGTCAGCCTTTGGGAAAGGGTGGGTTTTCTGTTTATCTTATTCAATGGACCTAGGAAAGGGACTGCAAAGCTTCTAGGTATATCTTGGCTTACTGTATCAAGTTCTCTATTTTGGAGCTATTCAGGATAATAGAGATCCCTCCCTCACCAGAACTTAAGGTGTCTGCTTCGTGGGAGGAGAGGCGCGTCATCACCATCCATGGATATTTCTACTTGGCCCTCCCTCCATGTCTCCTAAATTAGGGCTGTTGATTAATTGCAATTAACTCATGCAATTAACTAAAAAATTGTGATTAAAATAAAATTAGTCATGATTAATCACACTGTTAGACAATAGAATGCCAATTGAAATTTATTAAATATTTGTGGATGTTTTTCTACACCTACAAATATATCCTTTTCAATTGCAATACAGAATACAAAGTGTACAGTACTTGATTATTACAAATATTTGCACAGTAAAGGTGATAAACGAAATAGTATTTTTCAGTTCAGCTCATACAAGTACCATAATGCAATCTCTTTATCATGAAAGTGCAACTTACAAATGGGGTTTTTTTGTTACATAACTGCACTCAAAAGCAAAACAATGTAAAACTTCAGAGCCTACAAGCTTACTCAGTCCTACTTGTTCAGCCAACCACAAAGAAAAAAAAGTTTTGGGTTTTTTTACATTTTACGGGAGATAATGCTGCTCACTTCTTAACTACAATGTCACCTGAAAGTGTGAACAGGCATTCACATGGCACTGTTGTGGTTGGAATTGTAAGATATTTACTTGCCAGATGCGCTAAAGATTCATATGCCTCTTGCTGCTTCAGCCATCATTCCAACGGACATGCTTCCATGCTGATGATGTGCATTAAAAAATAATGCATTAATTAAATTTGTGACTGAATTCCTTCGGGGAGAATTGTATATCCCCTGCTCTGTTTTACCCACATTCTGCCATGTATTTCATGTTATAGCAATCTTGGATGATGACCCAGCACATGTTCATTTTAAGAACACTGTCACTGCAGAGTTGACAAAACATAAAGAAGGTACCAACGTGAGATTTCTAAAGATAGCTACAGCACTGGACCCACGGTTTAAGAATCTCAAGTGCCTTCCAAAATCTGAGAGGGGGACGGAGTGTGGAGCATGGTTTCAGAAGTCTTTAAAGAGCAACACTCCGAAGAGGAAACTACAGCACTCGAATCAACCAAACTGACTCATACACATGCGTCAGTCCGCATCACTTTGGATTGTTATTGAGCAGAACCGGTCATCAGCAGGGACATGTCCTCTGGAATGGTGGCTGAAGCATTAAGGGATATATGAATCTTTAGCGCATCTGGCAAGTGAATATCTTGTGATGCTGGCTACAACAGTGCCATGCAAATGCCTGTTCTCACTTTCAGGTGACATTGTAAACAAGAACCAGGCAGCATTATTTTCTGCACATGTAAACAAATTTGTTTGAGCAATTGGCTGAACAAGAAGTAGGACTGATTGGACTTGTGGGCTAGGAAGTTTTACATTTTTATTTTTGAAAGCAGGGTTTTTTGAACATTGTACATTTTTAAGTTCAACTTTCATGATAGAGATTGCACTGCAGTACATATATTAGGTGAACTGAAAAATGCTATTTTTGTTTTTTACAGTTCAAATATTTATAATAAAAAATAAAGTGAACACTGTACACTTTGTATTCTGTTCTAATTGAAATCAATATATTTGAAAATGTAGGAAACACCCAAAACATTTAAATAAATGGTATTCTATTATTGTTTAATAGTTTGATTATCGTGATTAATTTTTTTAATCGCTTGGCAGCCCTACTCTGATACAATGGACTAAATAGCCAAGCACCATGCTTCCTTTGGCTGCAGTGTTCCCTTAGGGAGTCTTGAGAATAATAGGGCATGAGAGTGAAGCATTCTCTCACCATAGGGCCCACTCTCTTTTAACCCCAGGTTTCCCCCTTTCCTCTAATTATCAGTGTGTTCTCGACACACACACACACACACACACACACATACACACACACACACACACACACACACACACACACACTCACACTTTTTCTCCCCCTCCCCCTCTGTGTGTGATGGTTCTGCTAATCAGGACCAGTGCTTAATTTGTGCAAGGTCTGAGCCCTGGCACCTCAAGGCTTCGCAGTAGCCCTGGCACCTCTGGAGTCGCATCAATTATGAATGTAAAAAAATTGCCTGGTACCTAATTGCTTGAGCCCCCACAGCTCTTCCATTACAAATTAAGCACAGATCAGGACCCTGAATTTGTGCCATATTAATTAAATCATAAGGAGGTAAGGGGGAAATATTCCTACTTATTTACTTGGTTTCTGTGACTCCCTTGATCAATACAAATCAGGCGGAATTTAGCTCCAAGATAAAATGGAGCCAAACTCCCATTATGGAATGTAGATCAGCTTAACAGCTCTTCTGTTAGAAAGCAGGAATAACAAGCAACCACTAGAGGGTGCACAAATCTTCCAGTCTGATACAGGCGGAAGAGGAAAACCTGTTTTGAACATGTGCTGTTTTGAACAAGCCACAGGAAACAAAATTAACAGGTAAGTAGGAATTTAAAAAAAAAAAGCCTTATTTGCTTTTTCTTTTCTGTCTGCAGTATCACAAGATATTGCTTAGTAGCTCTTGTGTATTAATACAAGAAAGTTCAGTAGTAATATTACTATTCACCAGCAGAATCTTTTTTCCCTTCTCTCTTTTCAACAGCAAAAAGTTCCATTTGTTCATGTGCTTCTTTCAACAGAGATCTGAGCTACTAAGACTGTACCTGTGCTGGGATCTCTGGAGGATTTGCAGGTTTTCTTCAAGATGTTGTATGTCTTGTTTCTTTGCATCCATTAGAACTCTATTTCCACCTCGGGTTTGTAGGCTAATTGCTCTATCTCCAGTCCACAGCAAAGAGCCCTGTAAAATAGCATGAGTCAATCATCCAGGTGGATCTGAGTTTAGAGCAGATACTTTACTCTGTTCTGTGAGCAAATAACTATCCAGTGACTGACTGTATCTCATTATATCATGCAATGTCATATTGAGAGAGGAAGGTGGAAATGGGGCATATTATGAATATAAATCACTTGCCAGTAACCGGACAGTTACAGGACCATGTGCCAGAAACTCCTTGTTCTAATCCCAACCCTGACCTCAAATATGTGACCTTCCCAAAGGACAGGTTCTATAACCCTTTCTCATGCTGAGTAACACTTACTCTGAAAATTGCCCTGCTGATTTCTTGCAGAGTAAGTATTACTTGTCATGAGCAAGAGTTATAGAAACAGGCCCTCAATCACTTTTTCAGTGTTTCTACCTGTAAAACAAAGTTAATAAATTAACTAATGGGGCCTCAAAATACCCTTGCATTGTAGATCTGTTTTATGTCAAGCACATTTAACATAAAAATGGAATGAAAGCCTTAAATATTATTATAATACTCCTCTGCTATTACTTAAATTCACTACATTTTTGCAGGCAAATATCAGTTCAGTTCCCCAACTCTGATCACTCTTTGCTTGAACTTGTAAAATATCTCTGCAAAAGACATTAAGTCAGGACTTGTACAGGGGTGACTTGGTATTAAATGATATTTAGAATAAATGTACTTTAGGACAGAGATGGAGCCATTCTTTCTCCCACTTAAATCTGACCTGACAATATTTTTAAAGGCATGGAAGAGGATTGGAAAAAGTGAGCATTATGGATGATAAATAACTTTTCCTCCAAGCTCAGTGGATTGTCAGATAACATTGGCAGCCACTGAAATTGAGTCAGTCTGTAATAAATACAGTTGGTATTAAATGAATGTTTCATTTCCATGGTTACAAACACAGGCCTGCAGCTGCAGAATGGGATAATTGTAATGACAATAAGGTACTGTAGGAAGTCCCTTAGCTTGTTGTAGGTGCACCTACTCTTTTTTTTTTCCCCATGCAGTGACCAAGAGTGCCATGACAGGGCTAAAAATCTTCCAGGTGGAATGGAGCATAATTACTAAACTGGCCACTAAACTGTAGCTGGGAGGTTGAGGAAAGAGATCATGAGACTGGAAATACCTTAAATGTTTAAAAATATGAATGATCAAAATTGACAAATTTTAAACTCAGATAAAATTTCACTTAAATGTTTTATTCCCAATTTTCAACTAGCTCTATCTAGAACTCTTCTATGAATTGTCATAGGAGCCAGAGGGCAATATGGATCTGAGACCACTCACGAGCATATGTGAGCCTGAGGCTAAATATCCAAAGAGCAGCCTTTCTGTGCCTGTGGGGTGAAGCTACCAGGGGCCAGAGCTCACCCATTGTTATTCGCATGGAGAAAGGCAGTGGGTGCATGTGAGCATGGTGTGTAGGGGATCCAGGTTAGGCAACCTGAGATAAACTGAGTCTGGAAGAGATGTGGAGTAAGTGTGGAGCTGGGAAGAGAGACAAGACGCAGAGCTCAAAGTATTCAGGAACTACAGCCTAGCAAGCATCCACAGAGACAAAAGCAGAGCTCTACAGAAGAAATACAGAATCTAAGACTTAGGAAGATGCCAGAGGTAACAGCCTCTCGCCTTTCTATGGGGTCCTTTTCAAGGCTTTAGCTAGGAACTGTACCACCTGCCCATAGAACCACTCTAACACCAGAGTATCTAGATTAATCTGCCAAACTCCTTCCTGTCACCCCTAGCAGAGGTCAGCTGTTTATTAGGTAAGTAGCTGGAACACGCTAGGTCAGGGATGGTCAAACTAGGGCCTGCGGACCATATCCAGCCGCTGGGACCCTCGTGTCTGGCCCCTGAGCTCCCGGCCGGGGAGGTTCCCCCCAGACCCTTCCTTGCTGTCTCCCCTCCCCTGCAGCCTCAGCACACCACGCTGCCGGTGCAATACTCTGGGTAGCGGGGCTGTGAGCGCCCAGGACAGCACAGCTGCAGAGCCACAGCCTGACTCTGTGCTGCGTGGTGCGCGGCTGCCTGTCCTGGTGCAGCCGTGCCGCCAGCCAATGGTGCTCCAAACAGCGCAGTAAGGGGGAAGAGGGTTGTATATAGAGCAGGGAAGTTTGGAGGGTGGTCGGGGTGTAGGTGTGGATAGGGGTCAGGGCGGTCAGAGTGCAGGTAACTGGGATCCCTGGGGGGGGCATCAGGAATGAGAGGAGGGGTTGGATGTCATGGAAGGGGGCAATCAGGGTGGGAGTTCCAGGGGCAGTCGGGACAGGAAGAAAGGGTGGTTGGATGGGACAGGAGTCCTGGATGGGGCGAGAAGCAGGGGGAGTTGGATAGGGAGCGGGAGCCGTGCTATCCCCAGCTGTTTGGGGAGGCACAGCCTCCTCTAACCAGCCCTCCATGCAATTTCAGAAACCCAATGCACCCTTCAGGGCAAAACGTTTCCCACCTCTGCACTAGGTGCTCAGGTTTGGCATATAATGTGCCTATAGCCTTTATCTTTGGCCTTTAGCCACACGTGGAGGCTGGCACACAACTGGATGCCCAACGAAGTGTGATGTGCTGTGGCCTGGTGATGGCCCAAAAAGGAGTGGAGGGCACTGAGGACTGGCGGTTTGGACTTTAACACCAGGACGAACATTTCTTCACTTCCACCTTGGAATCTTTCTTCTGAATGTCAGTTATTCTGTGTGAGAG
The DNA here is from genome assembly GCA_032164245.1 of Sternotherus odoratus. Taxonomy (NCBI): domain Eukaryota; kingdom Metazoa; phylum Chordata; order Testudines; family Kinosternidae; genus Sternotherus; species Sternotherus odoratus. The sequence goes on along the minus strand of JAVMKO010000002.1, from coordinate 200,463,976 downwards.
CGCACAGGCAGCAGTCTTATAGTCAGCGAAATGGTGATAGTTCTCCTGGTGACTGCAGTGTATGCTGGATGTTTCTGAAACTGTTTCGTAGCACATATTCTGTGTTGTTGTAACACTGCAGTTACAGCTTGGTATGAGATCTTATGGTCTTCAGCTGCTTTGATTCATCAGATCACTCATTTAAAAGCATTTTATTCATAGTCCACCAGAATTAGCCCAAAGATACTCATCACACTTGTTTTTATTAGTCAAAGCTCTTTATTTCAAGCGGCATCTGAGTGTTTTATTGATCATAATCTCTTGTAGGTGAGAACTGATCTTTGTAACCATAGAAACGGAACTTTCATTTAATGCCAACAGTAACTCCAGGAAAAAATAAAATCGGTAAGGAGGAGTAGGTTGTTTAAATTATTGAACAGCTAAAAAGCATTTTCTCCCTAACTGCTTCAGAGTTTCCTAATTTGATATGGTAAATAATGGATAGGAACAAGATCTTTAGATTTGTGAACTGCTAAATTTGCTAGGGCTGCCCCTGAAAGAAAATAATATGGAATCACAAAATGTCAGCTCTAGAGTCACATCTCTGCACCTAAATTTGGCACAGTGACAAATTACACCCTCCCTCTTCACGCCTCCTTCCCTACCATTAGGGTTTTTTAAAATGCAGTTTTCATACAGACCTGATTTTTTTTAAAAAAATCTCCATGTTCCTTAACTCCTGCTGTCCTGCAGTCATGTCAACATTAAAATCCCCAGACTTACCACAGGTGGCAGCAGCCCTGGAAATCTTTAGGCCAGGAAGAACTAGGAGAATTGGACTCCACTAGACTAGAGCAGGGGTAGAGCTAAACTTTTTGGCCCAAGGGTCACAGCGGGGTTCAAAATAGTATGGCAGGCTGGGTAGGGAAGGCTGTGCCTCCCCAAACAGCCTGCCCCCTATCTAACTCCCTCCCACTTCCTGCCCCCTGACATTCTTTTCAGTTTTGATCCTTGTCTCTGGCCTTGTCTCTGTCTCCAGTAAGTAGGCCTGACCACCCACACCCCGGTCATTGCATCCAGCACTTGCAACTTCTAAGATGCACCTTCTTGCCACCATCTACGGGGTAGAAGACTTGGAAATAAGGAGTGTTACAGTGGAACTCTTTCTCTGCAGCAAGAATGGAAGAAACAAGATGGGAGATTTCTCTCTCTCTCCCTATCCAGAGCTGGGAGAGGTGGCTGTAAGGCAGAGAGAGTGAGTGGAGCTTGAAATAAGCTTGGCTTGTGTTTCCACCTTCTGGAAAGTGGTGATCCCATGCCAGAAGGTGGATGGAACTATAGGGATAAATCTAGATCACTGTGAGTGAAGGTGAAAATGTGGATGGTAAATGTCAAATGCACAGAATCTGAGAGAGGAAAGTAACAGTGGGTGGGAGAAAGCCCACTACTTCCCTCTCTCTACTTTAAGCCATGACAGTAAAAAGGCTAAGAATCTCTCTGAACCTGAAGCAGAGGGGAGATCGTGAGACACAAGTCTATGCTGTCGCTTCAGTTGTCTGCTTTCCAGGACTGCAAGACCTGAAGAGCTCTGTGTAAGCTTGAAAGCTTCTCTCTCTCACCAACAGAAGTTGGTCCAATAAAAGATATTACCTCACCTCACCAACCTTGTGTCTGCACTCCTGGGGGAATTTTGTGCCTTGCACATGTGTAGAATTCATGTCCCCTGCAGATTTCTTTGCTTGCTCGCAGAAAAATGACTTTCTGACAGGGAAGCAAAGAGAAGCTGCAATCACACATTCCCTCCCTAACTGTGAGATTGCAGCTCTGGTACCCAGAGCAGCCATCAGAGAAGTAAATCACCAAGATCAGCTGCTAGTCCCGTCTGGTCTGAAGGCAGGGGAGGAGGGAACTTCTTCCCCTGCAAGGAATGGCTGGGGCTGTGTCAGAACCACCCTCAGAAGCCTCCCCCAGCAGCAGGAAGTTCAGCATCCTCCACACTTCCTGCTCCCATTGTGCCTCAGCTGCAGGGGCAGGGGTATGATGAGCTGCTCCCACATCCGCACAACCCCCGTGCATCTGGCTCTCCCAGATACCCCCCCAAACCTCACCCTGTACACTCAGAACCCCCCCTAGCCCTCCATACGTGAACTCCACCCCATTGAACCCCTGCTTCTGGAACCCCACATCCAAACCCCCACCTCTGCATCCAGACCACTCCCCGCTGAGCCCCCACCCTGATAAATCCCACCCCTCTGCACCCTCATATCCAGACCACACCACTGACCCCCAACTAGCTGCACCCAGACCCCCAGCACCCAGATGCCTCTGCTGAGACCCCCAGAAGCCTTTGCTGAGCCCCAACCACCTTCACCTGAAAGCCCCTGCAGAGTCCCATTGCCCCTGTACTTGGAACAGCTTCTGTGCACCCAGATCACCCCACACCTAGACCGTTCACTGAGCTGCTTGCACCCAGATTGTCCCCACACCTGGATCCCCCCCACACTGAGCCCCTTTACCTTGGATCCTACCTGCTTGCACCCTACCTTGCCCCACACCTGGTCCACCTGGCACCGAGGGACAGGGTCCCAGGGTGTTTCTGGGGCAGGTCCAGTCCTTGTGCTGTGTCAGGGTCGGGTGCAGCCTCACTACTGAGTCCAGTTCCAGGGGTGGGCGGTGGGAGGGCTGCAGGGTGAGCTCCCACTTTCATGCAGCCAGTGGCATGTCCTCCCATGCTGGAGCCTCTGCAGTTATTTATTGACAAACCGTCCATAATTTTAAAATATTATGTGCAGCGTTTTTATTTTTTGGGGGGTGAAGAATGACCTCAGGAGTAAAGAACTGAGGTATTCAAAGGTGTTTGCTGACTCTCCAGGGATAAAAGTTCAGCTCTTGTCACTCTACAACATCTTGATGTGATATGTACAGCAGCTGTCAACAGTTGAAAAAAATGAGCTATTTCTCCACTGTTGGCTGGAATGGCCAAAGAGCAGAAAGGGTGACAAACAAGGAAAAACACGAAGGCCAAACAGGCAGCCTCCTTCCAGACTCATAGGCATGATAGAAAGTGTTGCTTTGCAGAATGAATCCACAGCTTGTGCGCCCAGCTCCACGTCAGAGCAGGTTTCTGGTGACTGAAAGCTCTTATCAGCTATTTGGTGGCCTATGTGAAAGACTTTTGGTGGTCTCACTTTGATCTCTCCAGTGCAGAGTTCTAGCTCATAAATATAATTCCACCACTGCAATGGGCACCGTCTGGCCACCTCAGAAAAGAAGATGCCGTTGCCACGGAGACTCAAAATCAGGGCTGGGGGGGTCTTGGCAGGGCAGCATGGAGAATCCTTTATGGTGGCAGTGCCTAGAGACCAAATCGATCAGGGAGTCTCAATAACAAACATTCCTTGTTCGACCACCGCTTGTGTAAGCTGGTCCCAGGTTCAACCCCGACCTGCAGTGTATTACTTGGCCTGCAGATGGAGTTGTTTAGCCCCTTTTCGGACAATAAACCACAGAACAAATCTGTATTTATAGCTCTACCTCTTAGCTGGATCTTTCTTGAAAACAAAATTTTAAAACATCTAGATCTGGTTTATTTAAACCTTCTCCTCCCCCCCCCCCCCCCCGGTCCCAGCAGACTGCGGCTGTATCTGTTCTTAAATGACTATGGTGAATGAGCCACAGTCTTCCATGTGGCTGCTGAAAATCAGAACTGCTGATCTTCTTCCCCCCACCCCTCTCCCACCAGATGGCATCAGCGTCTGGTGGGAGTGCACACAATGGCGTATAGTAGGGCAGCCATTCATGCGTGTTAATCTCTGCGTCAGGTCACTGCATGGAAACAAGGCCAGGATTGTTCCTCAAGGGACAAGAGGAGGCGGGAAAGAAATACAGGGAGTGGAGATGAAAGACAAGCCACACTGTCCCTGAGACAATGAAAAGGGGAAAATATGTCTGTATTGCTTGCTGAATAATAGTATTTCACTTTAAGGGCTAAACACATTCATGATTCTTTTATCATTTTCAGATACTGGACTATAAAACCTTAGCACTATTCAACAAAAGTGCGACATTCCTATTGAAAGGGATCAATTCATCAGCCCCTTGGCGCTAGCTGTCAGGAATTAGCTATGCACTAATTCACACTGTTAAGGGGTTAAAAAAATTAATGGGTCCTGTTTACTATCTTCTAGCTATGAAGCAAGATGAAAACCTACCAGTGACCCAGATGAATGCTGGCAAGTGTGCAGTATGTGCAAAATTCAATAATGGCCATTAAAAAAAGTGTGTGTGCAGACTGCCGGCAGCATCCAGTAGTGTGTATGTGAGGGACCTGGTATAGTGGACTATATAGCTTATGATGCCAAAGGTGTCAATGTGTAAGGTCCTGTGACTTACTTCCTTTTCACTGGCATTGGAATTGGATGTCATGGAACATCTCTATGCTTTGTGATGCACCTGGCTGGTACGTCAGGAGAATATTTATGTAACTAGGGCTGTGCCAGACTCTTGATATAGCAAAGTACTTTTTGTTCATTATCAGCTACCAATTCAAGTGTATCTCCCTGCAGTTGTGGTTTCCCAGTCTCTTTAAAGTTTTGAAATTCAGTAATGAAAAGTGACATAATGGAAGCCCAAAGGATGAACCTCTCTAACGATAGAATCATTCTTGTGCGGTGATAGTTATGGGTTAGCTGACATTTCCAGAATATAGCCACAGTTTTACTCAAGAGGTTATCTGTGAAAAAAGCATTGTGCTAAGATGTAAAGATAGAAATGTATTTTATTTGCATTTTTTACAGCACCATAGTATGAATAGTTCTGTACAAATGCATTGCTTTGAGCTGCTCACAATTTTAGATGGCTTCAGCACAAACAATAAAGGATCAAGCACACTCATAAGAGTAGACAAAACAAAAGTGATTAGAGTGAATAGGTGGAAGAAGAACTGGTTTGCTTGGTTTTTGGGGTGGTGTAGTCTAGTTTTGGTGGGTTTTCCCCCTCCCCTGGGTGTTGTGGTTTTTTTAAATTTGTTTGTTCCTTCCTCCAAAAAACAAAACAGTGTTTTTTTAGATTTATCCCCCACATGCCAACAAGCACTCTGTCACCATCCCAACCCCCTACCTCTTACAAAACCAAACCTCTAATTATTAGAACAAATATTTCTTTCACATCATCATTGCTCTAAAGCTCTTAACCACAACTGACCTGGAAGAGTTTTAGTTATTCCATTAGTAGCAATGAGCATCTAAGTAGAAAATCCAATGTTCATAATGCAAGATTTAGCACTGAAATGGGCCTTTTAATTTTTAAAAACATATATATTAATGAGATGCTACATTTTAAAAAATTGCTATTTTACTTTTAAAGCACCACAGGAATGCATAACACCGCACAGACATCAGAAGACAATCTTTGTTAACAATCTAGGACCCTGATGTTGCACATAATTCTGATCTGGTGGATTCCCCTTTCCAGATTGGGTCCTAAAAGCAAACAAAATAGACAAAAACATTGAGGTGGCAAAATTTGCAGATGATACAAAACTACTCAAGATAGTTAAGTCCAAAGCAGACTGTAAAGAGCTACAAAGGGATACTATCACAAAACTGGGTGACTGGGCAACAAAATGGGAGATGAAATTCAACACTGATAAATGCAAAGTAATGCACATTGGAAAATATAAGCCCAAAATACATATTAAATTATGTGGTCAAGAAAGAGTACCGTATTTTTCGTCTTATAGGACGCTCCGTCCTATAAGACGCCCCCTCATTTTTTAATACAAAATCCGGGGGGAAAAAAAAAAAAGAAAAAAAAAAAAGCGCCTCGCTCTCCCGTCCCCGCCGCGCGGGCGGGCTGCCGAGGTTCCCCCCTCCCTGCCGCGGGCGGGCTGCCGGGGTTCCCCCCTCCCCGCCGGACCAAAAAAAAAAAAAAAAAAAAAGCGCCTCGCTCTCCCGTCCCCGCCGCGCGGGCGGGCTGCCGGGAGCGTCCCGGTTCCCCCCTCCCCGCCGCGGGCGGGCTGCCGGGAGCGCGCCCGTGGCGGGGAGGGGGGAACCGGGACGCTCCCGGCAGCCCGCCCGCGGCGGGGAGGGGGGAACCTCGGCAGCCCGCCCACGCGGCGGGGACGGGAGAGCGAGGCGCTTTTTTTTTTTTCTTTTTTTTTGGTCCGGCGGGGAGGGGGGAACCCCGGCAGCCCGCCCGCGGCAGGGAGGGGGGAACCTCGGCAGCCCGCCCGCGCGGCGGGGACGGGAGAGCGAGGCGCTTTTTTTTTTTTCTTTTTTTTTTTTTCCCCCCGGATTTTGTCCGTCCTATAAGACGCCCCCTCATTTTTTAATACAAAATCCGGGGGGAAAAAAAAAAAAGAAAAAAAAAAAAGCGCCTCGCTCTCCCGTCCCCGCCGCGTGGGCGGGCTGCCGAGGTTCCCCCCTCCCCGCCGCGGGCGGGCTGCCGGGAGCGTCCCGGTTCCCCCCTCCCCGCCACGGGCGCGCTCCCGGCAGCCCGCCCGCGGCGGGGAGGGGGGAACCGGGACGCTCCCGGCAGCCCGCCCGCGCGGCGGGGACGGGAGAGCGAGGCGCTTTTTTTTTTTTTTTTTTTTTGGTCCGGCGGGGAGGGGGGAACCCCGGCAGCCCGCCCGCGGCAGGGAGGGGGGAACCTCGGCAGCCCGCCCGCGCGGCGGGGACGGGAGAGCAAGGCGCTTTTTTTTTTTTTTTTTTTTTTTTTTTTTTTTGCATTCGGAGCCGGGCGGAGGGGAGGGGGTGGGGTGGGCTGGCTCCATATACCGGACTAATTCGGGCAGGGGGGTGTCCGTTGTCACCCGAAAGTCCGTTATTTAATAATTTTAAAAAATTATTAAATAACGGACTTTCGGTTTTAACGGACACCCCCCCGCCCGAATTAGTCCGTTATATCGAGGTTTCACTGTACTTCATTGGGGTTTAGAACAAGCCCGTATTGTACTAAAAGCAAAATCCTGTTCTTCCTTATGTGACCCATGACGGAATAGCACAACAGTGATTGTGTGGGTTGCATAAGGCCTTCTGCAGTGAGTAAGAAAGGGAGCAGCATGGCTAAGCACTTGCTGTAGAAGGCAGCATTGTCCAGCAGACCGAGCCCGAGAACATTGAATTCTAATCCAGCCTCTGTCAGGGACTGTCTGTGTTAATGTCAGGCAAGCCACTTAAATTCTCTGCCTCATTTCCCCCACTGTTAAATGATTACTTACCTCACAGGGCACGGTGAGGATTAATGTTTGTACATGGCTCTGAAGATGTAAAGCACCATATAGGTGCCAAGTCCTATGCTCATTGCTACTACTGACGGTAGCAAATGCGCTTGCTGGATGGAGAGAGCTGACCATGTGCCTGGCTGGTGGACAAAGGATGAGATAGCACATTAGGCAGCATGGCCTCACATGATATCAAGGGATCCTGTCAGTGGAGACTGTGATAAGAAACTATCCCCTGGTCCCACACAAGAACCCCCAAAGCAACCAGTGCAAGGTCTTGTCCTATATTATTTACTGCAGTGATTCCCAAACTGGGGTTTGTGAAATGTTACAGGGGATTCTTGGGGAAAAGTCCCTAATGGCAGACAGAGCTGTCCCTAGGGACCCCGGGCAGTACAAGGCCAGCAGTCCAGAGCCCCTGGACTTCCAAGAGCTAAGCGGATCAAAGAAAGCATCTCTATCCCACTGAGGAGATTTAAACTTCAAGACTCCTTATAAGAAATTAAAAGAGAGGTGGATTGTTTTTAAAATTATTGTGAAGAACAAGTTTAAGCTTTGTTGTAACGTGGGTTGTTTGCAGGGCCGGCAACAGGGAGGTACTACGGGTACAGGTGTACCGGGCCCCCTGACTTTAGGGGGGCCCCGGTAGACAGCTGTACCAGTAGTCGTCCCCCCTTGTCGCCAGGCCTGGAGAGCGGGGAAGGGGCGGGGAGGCGGCGCGGCTCTCCTCCGGACGAGCGCGTGTGTCCCTGGCAGGAGCAGTGAGCCCTGCTTTCCCCACCCTCGGTTTGCTGACTTCACAAATTCCCAAACCTTTCTTCTCTCTGTACAGCTCATTTTCACTTGTTGCCCTGTTTCTGGGGCCTCCCACATCTATGGAAGACGAGAGCAGGCATTTTCTCAAAGGAAATGAAATCTGAAAATGAAAACAAAAAGGGTGTTGTTTCACTTTGGCATTAAAAGTGTTTCAAGCTGAATCTTGGAGCTAGACGGCTTTCTCTTGCCAGTGAGTCATGTCCTTGACAGTGCTGAATAGGCTTACAATCGGATGGCTAATCAGGATGTTGATAGATTCCACAGTGGCAATGGTGGACGTGTTGAGACTAAAGTAGTGCCATCCCATGTTGTCTCCAGGAGTAACACAAGCATTTGCAAATGCTGACATTCTCATAATGGCACAAAGATGTTTAGGACCTGACTGACTGATTTTTGTAATACTCATCACCACTTATGACAATGTCCAGTGTACTACCATGTGGCAAAGGGAAATAATGTTAATTGTGCCATGATTAGATATCACTTTAAAGGCTACCATAATAATTTTTCAAAAGCTGACTGAGGCAGGAAGGAGCACATGCCGTTCATACCTGAAGAGGTAAAAGAACCTGACTGACTCATTAGCTATGTCAACACTACAGTTTATAACAACATAAATTATGTCACTCATGGGGGTGAATAAATCATCCCCCTGAGCAACATAAATTACACAGACATAAGCACCAGTGTGTACAGCTCTATGTCAGAGTTTCTCATGCTGATGTAGCTTCTGCTGCTCACGGGGTCTGGAGTAGTTAAGCTGACAGGAGAGTGTTACCGCTGGGCTGCTGTAAACATTCTAGTGTAGCTGGGCCCACTGGGATGCTCTCCTGCCTTGAGCAGAAAGAGTTGCAATAGGGGTGTGACCAGGCTGTAACACTGGCCTGGTTCTGACTGTTTCTCATTGGAAGAAGTTGTCCTTGCCATTTCCCTTTTAAAAATAAGAAATCAAGCTAATGTATGATGAGCAAAAGCTTATTAGTATATCACATTACATTGAATTTAGCACTCAAAAGTTGCAATGCAAACTGCCCCTCTCACTGCCTGCCACATCAATCTGCTTCCATGTTGATTCAGCCTCCAGGCACATCTGTTCCTTGGCCTCTTGGCTAAGTCTACCAATAAATATGCTATTAACTAGGTAACAGTGATGGTGACCCCATTCTCTAAAAACTGGCCTGAGCCAGCCCAATTATTTTAGTTGGATGGTAACCACCATTAGCCTCCCAACCAAGTCAAGCCACCAGTTCCCTGAACCATCTAGTCTAAGAGGTCATTACTGGAATCTATTTACATTTGAGATAAGTTAAACTGTATACACATGACCATGAAGAAGCGAAACACCTGTTAGGGGAATAGTCATTTGTTTGCTTACTGTCTTGTTTTGAAATACCCATCTAGAATGACTTAATATTTCCCTGTATTCTTCAGGTTCCAGATCAGGTGAGTGTCACATGATGATAGGGTTGAAGTGGTAATTAGGAATTCCCGAATGTTAGTGCAACTACTGTACCAAAAATCCCACTCAGTTTGAGCAGCTATTAACCTACTAAGCAGCACCAGATAGCTGAAAGGTTAACATCCATCAATAATTCTATTGCAACCCTAATTCCCAGGGGATTGCAACTTGTCTATATTAAACTATATCAGGTTTGTGGCATATAAGGTAACCTCCCCCCAAAACAGAACTGGCTCTGAGCTTCTGGACACCCACTCCTTCCCCCATCCATGAAGTGAATAATGTGTCAGCCTATTAGAGCTCCTCCTTTTCTTCCCTCGTGGACCTGAAATTCACTGTCATCGAAAGCTTCTCCCTTCCTTCCCTCACAGGAGTCTCTCTGTTCCCAAGAGAGAAGAGGCAAGAACTGCAGTAACAGGAGAAGCAACTCTGGATCTGTGGGCCACAGAAGAGCACTGGAGCAGTATGGCAGCAGTTGCTGTTCTAAGAAAGTAGGTGGTGGGGGATGGGGCTGTATTAACTGTAAAGGGGTGGCCAACTTTAATTGTGGCAGGATGCATTAAATGTGTGTGTGTGTGTGTGTGTGTGTGTGTGTGTGTGTGTGTGTGTGTGTGTGTGTGTGTGTGTGTTCAGGGACAGCAAGCACTAAGAGAAAGGGCATTATTTGTAAGAGGGTGCCATTAATGGGGGATAAGGGGCTTCACTGATTGTATAGGAAGATAACATGAAATAAATTTGGGAATAATCTGGCCAGGATCTACGCCTTTCCCTGGTGCCCCAGAAGAAACCAGATTTGGGGCTGCAGCCTGAGCAGGGATTCCTCCACCTGTTCCCAAATGTAAAGAACGCAGAACATCTAGAGGTCCTAGATTTTGTTGCATGTTGTCTAACAGGCAATAATAGTTTTTAACCATATCACCTAGTTGAAAGAATGTTTTCTCACTGCGAGAGTTAAGTCAACCAATTTTGCGATCTGTAATGACCATTAACTACACAATCCCCCATTGACTTGGGAGGACAGCTGTAAGATGCCGTTGCATCTCCAGGGGTGGCACAAAAGGGACAGAGCAGAGCTGTGATCTAGCCTGTAATGTATAGCATTGTGTACACCGGCACTATATAAATAAGTTGTACTCCTTATCTCTCATTGGAATACCGTATAATGCTGCTTTTATTAGCAAAGTCTTTGAGATATATGCACCATTTGTCAATGGGTATGGTATTTATTTTAATGAGTATACCTAAAAAGTGCCTATTCCAGGTTCTAGACTCTTTGAAAATGACTAAATGCACAATCCATCCAAAAATAACATTTTCCATTAAAAAAAAAAATCCCAGGGAGATCTGTCTTGCTAATGACAATATATTTAGTCTTCATGCCCCACAGAGTTTTTGTCTTTAAAGGGGCACTGTGGGTCCATTTAGGCCCCCAAAAGAGGTGTTATAAAGTTTTTTTAACAAAACATTTCTACTGAACTTACGTTTCCATTTCTAAAAAAAAAATTCCAATGAAACAATTTATTTATTTTTTGGTTGGGATGCACACATTCCCTAGTGACCAAGAGCCAGGAAGTGACTAGACAATAGTGAAGGTAACTAGTTTATTTTCATTGCCCATGTTGAGAGAAATGCAAACAGTAAACAAAATATGTGGTGAGAAGTAAACTGGCTTTTAAAAATCACTTATATTTTAATATTCAAAGAACCTATTAATAACACAGATTATCTTGTTTTTATATGGGGTTTTGCAACAATGTTCTGGGCCTATAGACTTACGTTTCAACAGGAAGTTTAAAATGGTTCAGGGCACTATGCCTTGCTACATTTCCTATTGACTCTGAGGCCATGTCTACACTACAAAATTATGTTGACCTAATTTACATCAGCTTACAGCCACCTTAGTTATTAAATTGCTTGTGTGTGTGCACGCTTGGCTCCTGGTGTCAGCGGTGTGCATCCTCATCAGGAGCGCTTGATCTGATTGTATTATCTGGGTGGGGCATTGTGGACGCCTCCTGAAGACTAGGAACAGTTGATGTAAGCAACTGTGTCTCCACTGATGCTGCATTGACCCTAATTACATTGACCATGATTCTACGCTGCTCGGGGAGGTGGTGTTACCAAATCAGTGCAGAGGGGCACTTACATCAGTGGGAACTAATTTTAAGTGAAGACACTTCCACAGTTAGGTCGATGCAAGTCAGCTTAGGTCAATCTAATTGTGTAGTGTAAACCCAGGCCTTAGACAGACACACAAACGCACAGGACCCAGCTGCAGAGACTGAGACGTAATATAGCCAGGCTAAATTACAGAAGTAGTGTCTCTATTTGATAAATTATTTCATGCTGTTATTAAATACATAATTTATCATGAAGTCTGCTTTAGTCACCTTTCAAATACTAACTGTACCTTTAATTTAATAATTCCTGCACCAACAGCATCCTATGTTTAAAACAAATCAGTTGTAAATTTCAGTAGAGTTACATTTTGTGTGATCTTGCATTTCTTACACCGGCTACCAATACATAGACTATTTGCCTAGTACAGTTATTGTACTTGCCCATAGGTGACTGTGATTATACTTGACTTTGATGCTCTTCTGTCTTTATTGTCTGGCAGAAAACTACATGTTTATTTACAGCAAACATTGAGCAAATTGTATCAATAATTTGCCAAGAGAATAGACACTTCTCATGCAGTTAGTCTAGTAAAACTTGTCTTGGTAAAAATAAAATGCAACATTGCAATATCTAGTGTATATATTTTAAAAATCCCAAACCCTCGAAACTGGAGACTAAGGAGACAACGCCACTAAAACTAATAGAATTTTACCAGGGATGAATGTTTACTTCTGGATGTCTGAAGACAAGGGCCCCAATCCTGGTCCTACAGGAAATTCTGCCTCTTCGGTCCTTGGAAATTTGACAAAAGTTACAAAACTGAAATAAATAAACTGAACCCATGAAAAGGAAATTACCCTGTGCCAGAGGAGTGAGGATATAAGGCCTGGAAGGCAGAGGTATGTTGGGACTCTCCTGTTGTGAATCCTACTCTGAAATCTAACTGCCCTTGTCTCCCTCTTTAACCTTGCCAAATTTCCTCATCTTCTCCCAACAGGCCCTCTTGATGTGACCACTTCCCTTTCGGTTAGTTCCTGACTGCTGTCTCAGACCAGGAACCTGCAGGGGAGAGATAAGTCACTTTGTGCATTCAGACTGAGATCAACTGGGAGGCAGGGCTGACAATTCAGTTACAGGAAAAGGGCACTTGAGGCTACTACTGACATCTAAAGGAGACAGGTTTCAGAGTGGTAGCCATGTTAGTCTGTTAGTCTAAAGGAGAATCTCATTTAGTACAAGCAGTAGAATGGCTATTGCTTTTGGATCCAAGAGTCTTTGGTTACAAGGACAGCTTCATGGCCTTTTTTTTGACAGAGGCCATGTCACCATAAGAGTGACACGCTTTTCCAACCCCTTCAACTCAGAATACCCCAAATAACTTAAATATATAACCCTCAAACCAAACAACCAAAAACAAGGCAAACAAACAAACTCTCCTAGGCAGAATTTTTACCCCCCAACAAGAAAGAGGTGCTAGAGACTCCAGGATGTCCACCAGAGACTCTGCTATTGCTATGGATTTCATGTGGAAGGTGCTCAGATATATGATGACAGGCCTTTATAGTAGAATATGAGGAAGGCCAGAACATTGGTTTCATTATGGAGTCTCAAGAAACCACTGTACGGTACCTGAAAGAAACATTAATTTTCTGAGTTTGGACACATCCTCCTCCATGCCTTGTGAATAACCTTCAGATCTTGCGAGGATCCGAAGAGCAGATAAAGTAAATGCACATAATGACATGAGTGATATATAGCGGTTTACAAGCAAAGATCTAATCAAGGACTAGAGAGACTGCTCTGACCACACAGTATAATTACCAACTTATTGGATACCATTGGCATGGATTAAATCAACAGAAAAACCGTTATCATTCTATGTAAAATCTTTGGGACTCTGCAATGGAATTCTTCTAACAAAAGTTATTCTCTATCTTAATGCTATGTCCTAAGCAAATCCCCCCCACTTCAGGGGCTGTTTGAAGCTTGCATGGTACTAATATTTTACTCTTGCCATGAATTCTTGGACGATCTGGAGGTAACAAAATTCCTAGTGCAAAGCATCCCAGCAATTTTTGCAAAATCTGTTTTTCTGCTTCTTCTTACAAATATTAAAAATCAATTAATTTCAAAGTTCCTGTAGAACATCACATGGAAGTTCCAGACAAGAAGAACAGACTTTCTTCAAAGGAAAAACTCATGTTGCTTTGGGAAGCATTGATTTTGAAAGGGACATCTGTAGACGCCCCCTCCCCCACTTTACAATCTCTGAATCTAAAATTAAACGTTTATAGAGAATAGTCATCAAAGTATCATCTTGGCAGGACTATAATTTGTCTGGAGAGTACCACAGCCTTGGAGGGGAAGCTAGAACTTCCCCTAGCATTCCATCTGCAAGGCAAGTCTGAAGATCCATTGTGGTCTAGTTGTTTTATATAATTTCTCAGCACTGGCATCAAGTCAAACACTCAGATGCCTGAGGCCTGATGTGCCCCACGCTTGACGGTATGCAAACACTTCTGCTTTAGCACAAAAATGATTCAGGGGGAAGAGTTCAGATTCTTAACTTCCTCCTCTTTTACATTATCACTTGAAATTGCACCAAAGCTGTGACTAAAAGACAAAATAGCTCTCAGTTATATATCACAAGCACTTCTAGTGGTTCTCTCCTGTCTGAACTATGTGCTCCTTGTACGATATCACTCCTCAAGCATTATGCTTCTTGTATGGCCTTCTGCTGCCCGACAGCCTGAGTAAAAGATTTTTTTTGGCACTATAAGTAAGGAGGTAGAGAATTGGGGTCCTGGTTAGGACTCTGGTGGAACTGTAAAAAGGGAGCCTGCATATCACTGCAAAAAACCATAATCACTCAGTGAGCTAGTAAATGCCTCTGAAGCCTAGACACAGATATAAAGGAAATGGAGCATATAGAAGCTGATGTTCCAGCCTCAACATAAGGGATGCATTCATTTCCCCCGGACACCAACATCAGCTGAACCTCAACATATTTACAGAATGGTGAAAGGCATAAAAATAACCTATTTTCAAAGTGTTCTGTGAACATTAATCTTCCTGACATTCCATAAAGTAGAGTAGATATCATCCCTATTTTACAGTGGCAGAACAGTGAAGTGACTTGTGTCAGGCTATAGAAAGTCAATCTTACAGCTGTTATTAGGAATAAAGAATGTCTGGCTTTTAGTCCAGTCCTCAACAAACAATCTTCACCTCAGGTCTTTTCCTTTGCTGGTTAAATTACTGATAAAATATCTGGATTGTTTAGGGAAGGTTTCAGTGTAATTCCTCTCTTTCACTCTTATTTGGGGTAAGTTAATTCTTTAAAGAAAAGACCATCTCCTTGCAAGTCTAACTAAATGATGATGTGTATGTATTCAAAAAAATGCAAAGATTGCTCAACAGTCTTGTCAGAAGTAATAACTTGGTCACTGCCGCAGTATGGTTGCTTTGTGACTTACTCATAACGCTGTGGGGCATATATTTTTCTCCCTCAGCACTCTTGATGAAAGCTGCCTTTGGCTTTATGCATACAAAACTTGTTTACAAGTCAGCAGTTCAGATGACTGGAATGCAGCAGAAGTGTACAGAAAACAACCCCTTTTTAAAAAATGTGCATGTTTCAAAGCAAGTGTACACTAGCAAGTGTACACTATTTACTGCTTAAACTGTGTGACTTTACTTTCAGGAATTCAGAGGTGGTTATGGTAATCCACCCTGTTTTTCCAGCAGATGGCAATAACCCATAATGGGTGAACAGGATGAATGGAATGTACACAGGACTGTATAGGGTGTGAACATTAATGGGACCATGATCTTCCATTGCAGCAATAAGAAAAAAACAATGAGTCCCAGGAGAGAGAATGAGTGAGCGAATAAATAATAGATGGCTAAAATCTAGCCAGCTAGAAAATGCATACACAGGAGAGGGAGAGAGTCCATAATTCATCTATAATTGTGGAGAGGGGATTTTAAATAAAGACAAGAAAGATAAAATGCATGTTCCCTTTGTTGGTTTTTAAAGTGTAACTGAGCTAGGAGTGTGCTATGTGTTCAAATGATTAGCTGGGAAACTGCGGAAATGTAGGCAGAAAAATAATCTTTTTATCATTGACATTAATGGAGGATAACAACTGTTCAACATTGAAAGACCATCCTGCAGTGTTGGAAATGCATAGGAGAGAGATGGGAGCAGAGTCAAAGGAAATCAACAGCAAGCTTACTCTAGCAAGCTATCAACAGCAAACACTTTATTTCTATATTCTGTGGGCAACAGGGCCATTAGGTAGGTACAGACCTAGGAGATGACAGGATTTGGTGCTACTCTCTTCCCCACAAATCATTCCCTGATCACCACCAAGATATTGGCTCCTATTTGTATTATTTCTTTTGCCAAAAGAATGCTGCTGTTTCTATTGAGCCATCTGCAGTATACACCTTATATTTCTAAGGTGTGTCCCAGAATCCTTTGCACCAACAGCTGTGGTGCTTTAAATCAGGTGATATGGCTGATCATACAAAGGACATTGTTGAAAGGGTACTTCCTAATTTCTAACCTGATCTGCACCTCCTGCCCTAGAAAAGATAATCAAGATGGCTTAGAAAAACAGTAGTTTCTGGGACCATGTGACTAAGTGGGATCTTAATAATAAATGTAACAATAATTATAGGGCTCATGTGCCAATGAACTTATGTCAGAAAGAGTGTTATAATTTTTTGTTACTGTTACCCATTGCCATGTCAACAGACCTATTTTGGCTCTTTTATTTACATCATGACAGGTTCAAGAATAGCAGCCGTCTTAGTCTGTATCCGTAAAGAAAGCGAGGAATACTTGTAGCACCTTAGAGACTAACTAGTTTATTTCAGCATAAGCTTTCGTGGGCTATAGCTGAAGTGAGCTATAGCTCACGAAAGCTTATGCTGAAATAAACTAGTTAGTCTCTAAGGTGCTACAAGTATTCCTCGCTTTCTTTCTTTACATCATAACTCATTGGTATCCACAGCAACAACTGGTTTTATAAAAATGTCGGATGATTATTGTGATCAGCACCTCATGAGATTTCTTTGATGCAGAATGTGATCAAGACTGCTGGATTTTGTACATTGTTGTAGTGCTAGGTTTTGCTTATTATGAAGCTGATACAATGAGGTGGTGACTTGTCTCCTGCTCAGTTCCACGAATACTGACAAAGAAAACTGGTGTTTGGAAAGGCCTGTTTAAAATATATCATCTTATGTTCTATTTTCTATCCTGGAAAACAAAAGAGCCATAGGAAACATTTTTAATATTTAATTTGAAGTGTTAGTTTAGTAACTTGAGAGGTCTCTGATGACTCAGTAATAAAGAGATCCTGGTCTAATAAACACCTATCCGTTTGGCTTTGGAGTTTATCAGCCCTAGGATATAGTCATCATCTTGTAAACAGGAAGCGCCCTCAACGTATTGTTATAGCAATTATATTATACATACCTAAATGATCTACTCACATGTATATGTGGCTTATCTTCCCTCTTGCTTCCATCTTGACTCAGCTTCATTTCTGCCTAGCGGAGACACCTCCCTTTTAAGGAATGGAATCCTAATTAACCCCAACAGCTTCCTGGACAGTTGGATTCTGGCATGGGCCTGTCACTTAGGACAGCAATTTTCTTTGTCATCTGTGTGCAGGAATATGTTTTTAACCCCAATAATGCAAAACACAGGGTAGGTCTGAATATCCTATCCTACTAACATCATGAGCTAGTATTGACCAAAACTTTCTGTTTGTAGATGAAAGAGTTTGCATTAGAACTTTTTGGGGAAAAATAATAAATCAAAATTTCAGAGTTGTTTATATTTCAGAGGGTTCCAAGTGGACTAATTTTTCAAAAATTGTCATTAAATTTTTTGTCAACATTTTTAATAAAAAAAAATTGAAACAGTTATTGAACTAGTATGTTTGTTAAAATCATGCATTCTGGTAAATGAAAATAACCTGCAGTGATGGTTTTGATAACAAGTGACTGGATCTTGGAATTGACCCAATAACAGAGAGACAGGTAAGGAGCCTTTATGAACATATTATGAAAAGCCAGCATCGTTCTTCAGTGAGGCCTTGGGAGTTGCAGTGAAGAAGCAATGCAACTGCTATTAGCTAGCACAATCTTTCCTCCAATCAGGCAATGGAGCAGTGAGAAAGTTTAGCCACATGATCTAATTTGCTGAATGTTCTCAAGTCCTCCATGTGTTATGCAGGTCAACACCCACACCAATTTGACCAAGATACTGTAGCTTCCCAATTTTCTATAAATTGACATTGTTATAAATCAAAATAAAGAGGAATAAATATCAGCCAGACTCATTTCAACGTTGTTTTAAGTAATTTGCTTTCTAGCTTAGAAAATGAATGCCATATTCCTGACTAAAGCCATCTGAGAAAACAGAATTGATAATGGCAATGTTGACTGGTGCGTTGCTATAGCACTGCTGCTAGCCCCACCCTGATACAATTAATATATTCCACTAGAGCAAAGAAGTAAGGCACTTCCCTCTCTTGTTTTCTATGAAGGGAAGAACAAATGAATAAACAGAAATGTAATTGTAAGCGGGGTCTGAATGAGCTCTCCCCTGACATCTAGTGATGAGCTGGGGGGGCAAGATTTCAGGAGCAGACTGTATTTGCATAAACACATCTACTCTGCATAGATATTCAGTAGACAGAGCTGGTTTGCCGTGATCAATTTTGGCTGGTGCTGGGTTACAAATCACCTTAGTATTGAATGCAGGGGTATAATATTGTTATTCTTATTGTATGTGTAAAGGGCAGCAGGACTGTACTTAGCATGTCCCTCAACTGAACTGCATTTGCTAAGCAGTGGTAGGGATGCCAAATCCCAGTGAAAAAAGGGGAGAGGTGGCACGGGCTTTGCCCAAGGAGTCTAAGGCTATGTGCACACTACAGCTTAGGTCGGTGTAAGTTATGTTGCTCAGGGGTGTGAATAAGCTACCACCCTAAGCAATGTAAGTTACACCAACCTAAGTGTGGACAGCGCTACGTTGGCAGGAGAGCGTCTCCTGACAATCTAGCCACTGCCACTCACCAGGGCTGGAGTAATTAAGTTGGCAGGAGAGCTCTCTCCCATCAGTTTAGAGCAGTGGTTCTCAACCAGAAGTCTGGGGCAGTTTTGGGGGAGCTGCCAAGCAGGGCCAGCAGTAGGTTTCCTGGGCCCCAGGACAGAAAACTGAAGCTCCACCGCATGGGGCTGAAGCCCAGGGCCCTGAGGCCCATCACCCCAGTCTGAAGCTGAAGTCTGAGCAATTTAGCTTTGTGGGGTCCCTGGTGGCATGGGGTCCAGTCAGTTGCCCTGAATGCTATCCCCTAATTCTTGCCCTAGGTTTTATATGAAGGAAAAACAGTTGCTGTGGCCATAGGCACCATTTAGCCAGTGCTGGTGGGTGCTCAGCCCCCCCGTCCTGCCTCCCGCCTCAACTCTGCCCCCATTCCCACCCCTTCCCCAAATCCCCAGTCCCGCCTCCTCCCCCCGGGCACGCCGAATTCCCCCTACATTTTTTCTCCATGGGTGTCCCTGCCCCGGAGCACCCACACAGTCGGTGCCTATGGTTGTGGCAGAGGTGCGCTGTGGATTTTTACTAGGATGTTGGGTGACATCAGCGAGAAAAAGGTTGAGAACCCCTGGCTTAGATCATCTGCACTAGCAGCGCTACAGCAGCACATCTGCAAGCTCTGTAGTATAGCCATAGCCTAGACATCCTTTGACTATCCTCCTCTCCACTGTTTAGATAGAGCTGATTAGGCTCAAATGAGTCTTTTGTTCTGTTAAGCGATGACTAGAGCTGAAATAATGGAAACCAAGGGCTAGTCTACACTGGCAATGTTAAAGTGCTGCCACTTGTGTGGTCGCGGGTCTCTCCCCACGCTCTAAAAAACCCACCTCCAGGAGGCATGGCTCCCAGCGCTGGTGCACTGTCTACACTGGCTCTTTACAGCACTTAAACTTGCTGCACTTGGGATGTTTTTCATATGCTGTTTGTCGGACTTTCACACCCCAAGGTGAGAAACTGAGACAAAGGCCACTGCCCAAACTACTCTGTGGTGGGTGTTTGACTTATGGTTGCATGTTTTTGAATGTGTTTGTGGTGTTTTCCCAAACTAATGCTTAGTTCCCTTTCCCTTTTAAAAAGAATTCTCTTTTCTTATACACAGACTCAGTGCTTGCCAGTGGGGAAGTATTGCCTCTTGCTGGCTCCCAGGGGGTGATGTTAAATGTTCCCAGATTACTGGATGGGGACTTGAACCAGTTCTGTAAGAGAAGAACCCCTAGCTATTGAATCTGGCCCTTGTTGCTGCTGACTTCATTGTCACTTTCTCTGCTAGTTTTCCTGGTTATGTAACAGTGAAGTAAACAATAAGGCAAAGCTATAACCATGACAATGGCAAGCAGCAACCAGCCAGCCTTCTAAAATCAAAGTATGATTTATTTAGAACAAAAGATTTAAGAGAAAACGTTTCTTAAAAATAGTAAAACACACTGCACACAGGTCTAGCTTATATTAAGAATCAGAGAGGTAGCCGTGTTAGTCTGGAATTGCAGAAGTTACGAAGAGTCCTGTGGCACCTTAAAGACTAACTAAAGTATTGAAGCATAAGCTTTCATGGGCTAATACCCACTTTATCAGTGGGTATTAGCCCATGAAAGCTTATGTTTCAATACTTTTGTTGACTTATATTAGTTTAACTATGTTCCTCATGGGATCCTAGCAGGGCTCACTCCCTATAAACTCATCCACAGTCTCTCTCTTACAGATCTCACTGATGTTCTCTAGCCAGCCCTGGTGACTTCCCCCATCCCCTTCCTTGGCAGGGATCAAGACACACTTTTTAACTGTTTATAGCCCTTTTGTTATTGAGCCTCTCAATCTGACAAAACAACCGTGTCACTTCATCTTAGAGCTTAGAAGGATGCCCTTGTCTTTCAAGTGTGTGCTTAGGTGTTCTTATCTGGGAAGCCAATGCTTCATCTTCCTGTATAGTTCCATTGAATTCAAGCATTACGGGCATATAAACATTCCACTATCCCCCACCACAATTTTAAGTTAGATCAGCAGTAGCCATATAGGAAATTCTAATAGCCACAATATACAATAGACCTCCCCTTGCTGACCAGGTGACTTTCAGTGTTCATAAGATTACATAGAAATACTTATAACATTATTACATATGAGCTCAGTGTCTATCCCTGCCCTTTCTCAAAACTACTGTTGGAATTGTTACACTGGGTAGCCTCAAAGGACTGTGGCCGGAGGAGGACATGTCATCAGGAGGATGATACCTCTGTGGAATGTCACCATTTCTTAATTCTGTACCATACTGCACTGAGTGTAAGCTCAAGTCCTAGTTTGGGGGTTAAATCCAAACCACCTGGCCTATAAGTGAGCATATTGCTATGTGAGCCATACTGAAACTCTCCAAAATAGGGGGATTCTGGGGTTCACTAGTTTGGGGAATGTGAGCCTACCTCACCCCACTTCTAAAGTCTTGTGTTTTGTGCAGTGTTAACAGACATGAAAGAACTGTCAGTATGAATAATTTTATTTTAAACAAAATGTTCTATCTCATTCTTTGCCCACACAGTCACATAATATCTTCATATTCCTCTAGGTTCTGCTTTTCAGTGCTGCATAGAAACATAGTTCTTACTTTTCCATTAGACAAAAATAAGCTATTTATCAATGTCAGAGACTGGCGAGAGGTCTCTCTTTAATTCTCCAAACATTCCCAGTTCCAGAGATAACTGCACCTTTGGTGTGTTTTGTCTGCTAGCTCGAGCTACTTGTATAGAGTAAGATAAAACTAGTGATGCAGAGCTGGCTGGTTTGATTGAAGCTTTGTTCTGTCTCAAAGCAAAAGTTTTAGGTCAAGGTAGCTTAGGAAGTATCCTCCTTCACCTGTTATTTGCAACATGGATTCCATCAGCAAACCATTTGGTGCATTCCCTCGTTTTAACTTTGTGCCGTGACTGATAGCTATATGGGGTTGAAACTGCTCATTTGTGAAAGTTACTGATTTTAGGATGCTGGGCTGAAAAAATATAAACAATTTTATTAATATTTCAGAAGTAATTCAGGTGCATATTTCTGACAAGCAGAGAATTAATTTTAATCAAATTAAAGGCTGTGTTGCTTTCTCCCCCATTTAATTCAGGCAGATAATCGGAAGTTTGGGAAATTTACAAATGACTGTACTGTACACAGATATAAATTATATGTGTACAAATAATAGTCATGTTTTACTTTTATAGCATCACCTTTCATTTGAGAATCTCAGAGGACTTTACAACTATTAAGCCTCACAACATTCATGAGGTAGGTCAATGCAACCAGTTAGACAGGAGTATTTGTAACCACAGTTCATTCCAATTGATTAATATGATGTAAAAGAAACTCTGCTGGACGTTTAAGAGTAGAGAGTCCTGCAAACTTCTCTCTTTGGTTTAATAGTGAAGCAGAGGTCTTTGCTGAACTTTGAAAAATGATTTGTGCTTAAATCAGATTTTCCATGTACACATAACTACATACTTTGCCACAAACAAGTAAAATAAACATGGCTTATTGGTTAGCTAAGGCAGGAAACAGACTAAATTGACAAGTTCATTTTAAAAAAACAACACCACAGGAACCTGTATTTCTGTCAAGAAGTGCTTTCTTAAATTGTTAGAATGAACTTACAGTACAATCACTTCCTCCTTTATGTGTAGGTGGTGAAACAACTATTGCTATAGCGGTGAGTGAAGAGACGCTGCCAAAGTACTGAGCAGAGGAACAACAGAGAGGAGTTGCCTCAGGAGATATTTTTGTCAGGCTAATTGGGTAGGTATTTAAAAATAAACTTTTAAGAACACTTTTAGCGATTACAAAAGAAATATTTCCATTTATATCAAGAGTTGTTTGCCACATTAATCACATAGTTCTTCTTCTAAGCTCACAGAGAAGCCCACTGAAGGAAAGGGGAAAAAACCCAATTAGGAAACGGGTTGAGTGATACAAGTATTTCCTGACTGTCTGTCCACCAAATATGGGGAAGCAGTGTTTTCCTTTTTCATCACTCCCCAGACAAAGTTTCTATATAATTCACAATGAAGTCAGCCTATTTTGTTAGGGAAAAGAAAAAATCACAGTTAAAACAATTAATTTACAGGAATTAGTAACACACATTTCAAACATCATGTTTCCATTAGTTACCAGCCATCATAAATAATAGGATTCTAACATCAAATGTTGAGACAATTTGAATACACACAGTTGTAAACTAATCGGAACACAAATGCTCATACAGAATCATTGCAATTAAATTGTAAAATAATGGAGATCTTAGGATTTTGATTCAGGACTTTTGGAGAAAAGGAAAAACATAAAATTAGAATGGGACCTGCCTAGTCCCATTTAATGAACTCAAATATACATCAAATTAAAAGGGGGGAGGTATTTACACTATATTGTTAGTGAGTCCTCAAAACAAATTGGAAAAATGATGAAGCAGGGGCTGTAGGGTGCCATTTAAAGTGTGGTGGCTGGGACCTATCCCCTCCTTTCCCACTAGAGAAATTGGCACCAGTCAGAATCTCTTCTTGCTTTCCTTTCCCTCTTCACTGCCTTCCTACCTCCCCCCCCCCCCCATCAGGGGCTTGGGTGGTCAGTTCTAATGATCACAATGGGCAGTGAGAATATAGGAACAGTGCTAAGTCAGAACCAGAGACAGGAATCAGAGACAAGCATCAGAGCTGGAGTTAGGAACCAGAGCCAAGGGTCAGGAGTCCAAGAACAAGCAGTACAGGTCTAGCATTACAACTGGCTGGAATCTGCCACTTGTACACAGGGCCGGCGACAGGGGGGTACTACGGGTAGAGCTGTACCGGGCCCCCCGACTTTAGGGGGGCCCCGGTACAGCTCTACCCGTAGTCATCCGGCGCGGCTCTCCTCCGGACAAGTGCCTGTCCCCGGCCGGAGCAGAGAGCCCGGCCAGCGGCAGCGGCTCAGTCCGGGGGAGGGAGCAGCAAGGGAGGCTGTCGCTGGTCCCCGGCTCTCGGCTCTCGCTGCTGCCAGCTGGGGGGGGGGGGGGGGAGCGCCAGCTGGGCTGGGGATGGGGGGGCGGCCTGGCTGGGGGGCCCCCAGCCGCTGCCAGCTGGGGGGGGTGAGGTTGGGGGGGTGGCGGCTGGGCTGGGGGGCCCCCAGCCAATGTCGGCTGGGCTGGGGGGGCCCCAGCCAATGTCGGCTGGGCTGGGGGGCCCCGGCTGGGCTGGGGGCCCCCCAAACTATTAGAGTAGGGGGCCCCCAAATTTCTGTCGCCGGCCCTGCTTGTACATGGACACTTGCTGGAATGCCTCCTGGGCTTAAATAGGATGCCTGAGCCAATTAGGAGCAGATGTTTCTACCAAGCACTCTAGCTGCTCTAAGTAGATCCTGCTGGGCTGGCACGAACTAAAAGGTACCTTGCACACATAAATGTAGTCCTATTTGAAACTACACATTAGAGTTTGCTGCAGTTCACACCTGGTAGATAAGACTGTGATGCTTCACCCAGAAATCTGCCACCCTAGATAGCTGCCTAGTTTGCCTATAGGCAGAGTGGCCCGTTTCCATATCCCTGCTTAAAAGTGATTGGCCATGTTCTGTGTGGTCCCCCTCAACTCTCTAGCCAATGAAAGGGCTGACAGTATTGTAGTTGAGGCAGTGAGCCAGGACTGGGGTGCTCTGGCTTCACTTCCTGGCTCTGTCACAGACTCATTGTCTGGTTTGGGCAAGTTACCTAATTTCTCTGTGCCTCAGTTTCCAGTCTTTTGTTATTTCACACCTTGTTTGTCCTGTCTATTTAGGAGTATAAGCTATTTGGGGCAGGGTCTGTCTCTTTTTCTATATGTAGATGTAGAGCATGCAGCAGGAGAGGGCTTTAGTCTTAGTTGGGGCATCTAGGTGCTACTGTAAGATATATAATAAGACAGAGAAGAATTAGTGGAAGAAAAGCAAGAAAGCGAAATGTCCTTCCTGGGCATTTTGTGCAGCTTTTTATGGTTTGTTCTTTTGACCACAATACAGGTAATTCAAATTAACAGGAGAGTTACAATTATAAAACAACACTGTTTTATATGTTTGTGACTGTAATTGAATTGGAAATTGTGCTGAACACTCAATTATAATATGACAGCTCCTATATCCAAAATTTACAAAAGCAGAATTCAAATCCCTCCTAAAAACTCACTATTGCCCCTTGCCAGTCAAAAGTTAGAGGGAGAAAAATTAACAATAAAGTGTAGAATAAAATAAATTTAAATTGAATCATCAAGGCCTTTCTTTGCAGACCTGTGACCTTATTATTGCTACCTGAATTATGTCTCTTCCATTTTCCCTTCATTAGATTTTTTTTTTACCCCAATCTGTTGCATTATTTTATAATTTAGATTTCACCCGCTTTTATGAGACACCAAACACATTTCTGTGTGCTCAAAATAATAATAATCTTAAATGGGTTAATTTAAAATTCCTTGACTTCTGTAGATTTTCATCAGTAACAATGAGGATTTAATCTAAATGGTGATGTTTGTGAGTTCTGTTGCTTGTGGCAGTTTCCAATTAAAATTAGCAGTGAAACACAGAAAAATTCTAAAATAAGATATTTAACAATGCTAATCAGAACAAATAAGTGTTTGTCTTAGATTTTCAAGGTCACCAAGGCTAGAGTGATTGAACTGACAATCAATTCTTAAACCACATGGGGTGAAGAGACTTAAGCTTGCTATAGCCACATGACATTGTGTATGGGAAAATATACCGTTCATGTCAAAGGCAGCATATGATGAAAGTAGCCCCATGATATAAGAAGTGGGCAAGGGAACTTGCAGTGAATTAGAGCTTGATGAGGGTACAATTTTAGAAATGTTTGGTTGCTTAACAGGAAGCCAATGAAGTGACTCCAGGGAGATGATTTTCTGAAATCATGGGTGTGTGTACATAATTATGTAGTGAAGGGTGCATTTTCAAAAATGGTGCAGATTTTCTTTGCTCTTTTTCCGGCTTTTTAAACAAACACAGAGATCTCTATATTTTATACTACCATCTCCATTATTAAGTGATCTTATTGTGGACATTGCGGTATCAGGATTACTTTGACAGATTATAGTGATACTGCATGAAGAAGGGTGGCAGAATGCATTAAACACTAAATGTGTTTGCCAATTTAAAATTATCTACACTCCTGGCTAAAACCAGGGCTTATATTAGCTAAAGATATCAGAATCTTAATGGTACAGGGGTGAGCATTTATTTAGCCCCTACAACTGGACAAAGAAATCACTTTTTTGAGTTTTGCTGACTGGGGAAATGGGCATTATTTTGACACAGCAAAGTTGGGATATGCTGCAGGACAAAAATCTCCTTGGTAAAACATGGATCATGCAAAATGGGTGGTAATCTGGGGAAGGAGCTGGATAGATTGAGGGTTATTATTATTAAGCACTTACAATGTACAGGTGCACCGTATAAGGCACTAAGAAGTTAAGGCCAAACCCTTCCAGAAGATTTTATTATGGGAAGGACAAAAATTAACAAAATGCGCAGGGGCTGCAGACAGTGGCATTAGCACAGATTGTGTGAGTTATTCAAAGTTCACTCCATCTCTAATAAGATGTTGGGGTGCAGAGGGCATTTGCCTGAGTTCAATATGTGAGCCAGATGATGGGGGAACTTGAATGAGGAGAGAGTGAGTTCCAGTGCGCTGGGTTTTAGAGATCACAGAACATCTAAAGGTAGCAAGACAGAGGGTAAAACCCCACTGTGGACTTGTCCCAGCTGGATGTCTTGTGCTGAGAGTCTATCACAGCTGGACAATGCCCTAAACGTGCACCTCCTCCCCCCTAAACCGGGACTAAGGCAGTATTGGGCCGCGAGCAGCGAGATCTAAGGCTGGAAACCTTGTCCTCGGACCTCTCCATCCCACTGGCTCCCCTTCGCCAGCTGCTTCCTCTCCCTTCCATCTTCCCACCCCTCACAGATCTCCACAACGCCCAGCTCCCCTCCAGATCCCACCCAGCTCTTCTCCTTTCCCACAAGCTGCTGCTCCCCCCCAACCCCAACTTCTCTCTTCCTCCAGCTCCCCTCCCCAAACAACTCCTCTCCTGCCCCCCCAGGTCCCCTCTTTTTCCAGCTCCCCTCCCCAAACAACTCCTCTCCTGCCCCCCCCAGGTCCCCTCTTTTTCCAGCTCCCCTCCCCAAACAACTCCTCTCCTGCCCCCCCAGATCCCCTCTTTTTCCACCTCCCCTCCCCAAACAACTCCTCTCCTGCCCCCCCAGATCCCCTCTTTTTCCACCTCCCCTCCCCAAACAACTCCTCTCCTGCCCCCCAGATCCCCTCTTTTTCCAGCTCCCCTCCCCAAACAACTCCTCTCCTGCCCCCCCCCCAGGTCCCCTCTTTTTCCAGCTCCCCACCACCCCCATCTCCCTTCTCCACAGCTCCTCACAACACCCCCCCATATCTCCCTTCTCCACAGCTCCTCACAACTCCCCCCCATATCTCCCTTCTCCACAGCTCCTCACAACACCCCCCATATCTCCCTTCTCCACAGCTCCTCACAACTCCCCCCCCATATCTCCCTTCTCCACAGCTCCTCACAACACCCCCCCCCATATCTCCCTTCTCCACAGCTCCTCACAACACCCCCCCCCATATCTCCCTTCTCCACAGCTCCTCACAACTCCCCCCCCATATCTCCCTTCTCCACAGCTCCTCACAACTCCCCCCCCATATCTCCCTTCTCCACAGCTCCTCACAACTCCCCCCCCATATCTCCCTTCTCCACAGCTCCTCACAACTCCCCCCCCATATCTCCCTTCTCCACAGCTCCTCACAACTCCCCCCCCATCTCCCTTCTCCACAGCTCCTCACAACTCCCCCCCCATCTCCCTTCTCCACAGCTCCTCACAACTCCCCCCCCCCATCTCCCTTCTCCACAGCTCCTCACAACTCCCCCCCCATCTCCCTTCTCCACAGCTCCTCACAACTCCCCCCCCCATCTCCCTTCTCCACAGCTCCTCACAACTCCCCCCCATCTCCCTTCTCCACAGCTCCTCACAACTCCCCCCCCATCTCCCTTCTCCACAGCTCCTCACAACTCCCCCATCCCCCGATCTCCCTTCTCCACAGCTCCTCACAACTCCCCCCATCCCCCGATCTCCCTTCTCCACAGCTCCTCACAACTCCCCCCATCCCCCGATCTCCCTTCTCCACAGCTCCTCACAACTCCCCCCATCCCCCGATCTCCCTTCTCCACAGCTCCTCACAACTCCCCCCATCCCCCGATCTCCCTTCTCCACAGCTCCTCACAACTCCCCCCCATCTCCCTTCTCCACAGCTCCTCACAACTCCCCCCATCCCCCGATCTCCCTTCTCCACAGCTCCTCACAACTCCCCCCATCCCCCGATCTCCCTTCTCCACAGCTCCTCACAACTCCCCCCATCCCCCGATCTCCCTTCTCCACAGCTCCTCACAACTCCCCCCATCCCCCGATCTCCCTTCTCCACAGCTCCTCACAACTCCCCCCCCATATCTCCCTTCTCCACAGCTCCTCACAACTCCCCCCCATATCTCCCTTCTCCACAGCTCCTCACAACTCCCCCCCCATATCTCCCTTCTCCACAGCTCCTCACAACTCCCCCCCCATATCTCCCTTCTCCACAGCTCCTCACAACTCCCCCCCCATATCTCCCTTCTCCACAGCTCCTCACAACTCCCCCCCCATATCTCCCTTCTCCACAGCTCCTCACAACTCCCCCCCATCTCCCTTCTCCACAGCTCCTCACAACTCCCCCCCATCTCCCTTCTCCACAGCTCCTCACAACTCCCCCCCCATATCTCCCTTCTCCACAGCTCCTCACAACTCTCCCCTCCCCGATCTCCCTTCTCCACAGCTCCTCACAACACCCCCCCATATCTCCCTTCTCCACAGCTCCTCACAACTCCCCCTCCATATCTCCCTTCTCCACAGCTCCTCACAACTCCCCCCTCCCCGATCTCCCTTCTCCACAGCTCCTCACAACACCCCCCCATATCTCCCTTCTCCACAGCTCCTCACAACTCCCCCTCCATATCTCCCTTCTCCACAGCTCCTCACAACTCCCCCCCCATATCTCCCTTCTCCACAGCTCCTCACAACTCCCCCCCATCTCCCTTCTCCACAGCTCCTCACAACTCCCCCCCCATCTCCCTTCTCCACAGCTCCTCACAACTCCCCCCCCATATCTCCCTTCTCCACAGCTCCTCACAACTCCCCCCCCATATCTCCCTTCTCCACAGCTCCTCACAACTCCCCCCCCATCTCCCTTCTCCACAGCTCCTCACAACTCCCCCCCATCTCCCTTCTCCACAGCTCCTCACAACTCCCCCCCATATCTCCCTTCTCCACAGCTCCTCACAACTCTCCCCTCCCCGATCTCCCTTCTCCACAGCTCCTCACAACACCCCCCCATATCTCCCTTCTCCACAGCTCCTCACAACTCCCCCTCCATATCTCCCTTCTCCACAGCTCCTCACAACTCCCCCCTCCCCGATCTCCCTTCTCCACAGCTCCTCACAACACCCCCCCATATCTCCCTTCTCCACAGCTCCTCACAACTCCCCCTCCATATCTCCCTTCTCCACAGCTCCTCACAACTCCCCCCCCATATCTCCCTTCTCCACAGCTCCTCACAACTCCCCCCCATCTCCCTTCTCCACAGCTCCTCACAACTCCCCCCCATCTCCCTTCTCCACAGCTCCTCACAACTCCCCCCCATCTCCCTTCTCCACAGCTCCTCACAACTCCCCCCCATCTCCCTTCTCCACAGCTCCTCACAACTCCCCCCCCCATCTCCCTTCTCCACAGCTCCTCACAACTCCCCCCCCATCTCCCTTCTCCACAGCTCCTCACAACTCCCCCCCCATCTCCCTTCTCCACAGCTCCTCACAACTCCCCCCATCCCCCGATCTCCCTTCTCCACAGCTCCTCACAACTCCCCCCATCCCCCGATCTCCCTTCTCCACAGCTCCTCACAACTCCCCCCATCCCCCGATCTCCCTTCTCCACAGCTCCTCACAACACCCCCCCATATCTCCCTTCTCCACAGCTCCTCACAACTCCCCCCCCATATCTCCCTTCTCCACAGCTCCTCACAACTCCCCCCCCATATCTCCCTTCTCCACAGCTCCTCACAACTCCCCCCCATCTCCCTTCTCCACAGCTCCTCACAACTCCCCCCCATCTCCCTTCTCCACAGCTCCTCACAACTCCCCCCCCCATCTCCCTTCTCCACAGCTCCTCACAACTCCCCCCCCATCTCCCTTCTCCACAGCTCCTCACAACTCCCCCCCCATCTCCCTTCTCCACAGCTCCTCACAACTCCCCCCCCATCTCCCTTCTCCACAGCTCCTCACAACTCCCCCCCCATCTCCCTTCTCCACAGCTCCTCACAACTCCCCCCCATCTCCCTTCTCCACAGCTCCTCACAACTCCCCCCATCCCCCGATCTCCCTTCTCCACAGCTCCTCACAACTCCCCCCATCCCCCGATCTCCCTTCTCCACAGCTCCTCACAACTCCCCCCATCCCCCGATCTCCCTTCTCCACAGCTCCTCACAACTCCCCCCCCATATCTCCCTTCTCCACAGCTCCTCACAACTCCCCCCCCATCTCCCTTCTCCACAGCTCCTCACAACTCCCCCCCCATCTCCCTTCTCCACAGCTCCTCACAACTCCCCCCCCATCTCCCTTCTCCACAGCTCCTCACAACTCCCCCCCCATCTCCCTTCTCCACAGCTCCTCACAACTCCCCCCCCATATCTCCCTTCTCCACAGCTCCTCACAACTCCCCCCCCCCCATCTCCCTTCTCCACAGCTCCTCACAACTCCCCCCCCATCTCCCTTCTCCACAGCTCCTCACAACTCCCCCCATCCCCCGATCTCCCTTCTCCACAGCTCCTCACAACTCCTCCCCCATCTCCCTTCTCCACAGCTCCTCACAACTCCCCCCATCCCCCGATCTCCCTTCTCCACAGCTCCTCACAACTCCCCCCATCCCCCGATCTCCCTTCTCCACAGCTCCTCACAACTCCCCCCGGCTTCTCTCTCTCCCTCCAGCTCCTCTCCCGCCCCCGGCTGCCCACAAGCGCTCCCCGCCCCCGGCACTTTTCCGCCCCACGCCCCGCCCCTCCCCCGGCACGTGACGAGGGAACGCTGACGCCGCGCCCTGGAGGAGCCGCCGCTGCGCGAGGAGGAGACGGTGGCCGCGGCTGGGCGGGAGGCGGCGGGAGTCGCCGCGCTGAGGCGGGAGCGGACTCGGCGCCCACCCGGGTAAGGCGGCTCTGAGCAGGATACGGCCGGGCAGGGCGCAGCGGCCCGGGGGACCCCGCGGGTGGCCCCGTCGGCCGGGGGGAGGCTGCGGCTCCCGGCCCCGTGGCTGGCTGCGGCGGGAGGGGGTCTCGGACGGTGCACCGAGTCCGTTGCGGCGGGAGCCTGGGCTCCGGGTGCCCCCGCGGTGCCCGGGGGGGGGGGTCCTAGGGGCCGCCACGCGCGGCCGAGCTGGGGAGCCGCCTGGCCCGGACGGTGGCTGGGACCAGCCCCCTGCGAGCGAGGATCCGGCACACGGGCAGTTACGGAATAACCTGCCCACAGGGGGAGTTTCTCCCTGGCCCCCGCCTGGCCCGTGTCCGGAAGCGCGAAGCCATCGGTCCCCCCGCGCTGTCCAGGGCCCCCGAGACCCGTGCGGGGCTGGGCTGTTGTAACTCGCCTGGGGGACCCCCGCACTGCACCCCCTGCCGCCCCTGGGCCGACAAGCCGGCTGCATGGCCCAGGTTGAGAAGTTGGCAGAGACCTTCGCGGGTTACAAATGTGAAGTCACTTGTTGTGTGGGTCCCTTCATAGGCTGTGCTCTCTACGGTTTGGCGTGTTTTCCATAGACCTTTGTGTATGTGTCTTTATATACTGCAGATATACCTGCTCGCAGATGAGTCCAGGGAGCTATGACTGTCTGGTGTAATTTTGTTTCAAATGTTAAAATGAATGCTAAGGGTCAGA
Source organism: Sternotherus odoratus (assembly GCA_032164245.1). Taxonomy (NCBI): domain Eukaryota; kingdom Metazoa; phylum Chordata; order Testudines; family Kinosternidae; genus Sternotherus; species Sternotherus odoratus. Next base: position 200,432,267 of record JAVMKO010000002.1, on the reverse strand, counting down.
TCAAAAGAGCTTAAATGCTAAATGGGGTGGTAGCCATTGCTGTATTTTTCAGAGGTCTATGTTGAATGTCCTAAAATAGTTTGAATGCTGCTTGTTTGTAGGATTTAATCATAGTGAATAGACACAGATTTGTTCAGCTATTTATAGCTGGTCATTCTAGTCAACAACATAACAAAAGTGCACAGTGAAAGGCAAAGGGGCTGATGTTAGACTGCATGCTCATTAATATTTACTGTTGGTGAAAAGTGGCTTTTAAAAGTTGCTTTGACAGTGATTTAAAATATACCATGTACTCAGAAATCTCTAAGTTGAGTCAATAGAAAATTATCAAGAAATTAGGTGGTTACTTGTTATGCTTTTAATTTTTAAGGAAGTTTAAACATTTTTGGGGATTTACTCTGCTTGGGAATTGCATTCGTCTCCTAATACTAATGATGATTTATGTTTGAGGAAGGGAGTGCAGGACTAGACCGTTTTTTTTTTAAAGGGCCTGCAAGTCCCTGCTGCCCACATTACTGTTTGTGTTTCATATATAGTGCATGCTAGCTTGAAATGATTTTGCCTAATATTCTGTACAAACTGATGCATGTCATCAAGCAAAGCTGTTCTGATGAACTTCAGTATGTGAAATTCATTTCCAACAGGGCAGATGTGAGAAAATTGTTTTCTAGAAAGTATGGACTTGAGATATTGTGATAATATTTAAAAAAGAAATAGCTGTTTGGATATTGTAGAGGATTTCTTCAAATTCTGCTTCTAACATGAACACTTATAAAATGTAGACTATATTGCTGGCTTCCTTTATTTCCCTCGGTCACTGAATTTATTGAAAAGCTTGAAAGAATGATCAGCTAATTTTTGTCTTTGATTATGAAAAATAAGAACTAGTGCCTCATTGGAGAAATTTGAATAAAATACTAAACTCATCCCAGATATAACAACAATTACCCAAAGGGTTTAATTCTGTCCCCAAACTAAGTATATTTTGGGACTATATTCAAGAAATGCTGTTTCAGGGGTGGGGGGTGGGGGAGAAGATCTACTATGTAGAGATAATTGCATGGATTTTATATTTTATCTGGCCTTCAGTTGGTACGAATTTATGAAAACTCTTCTCAAATATAGTTTCCGTGGCTGACTTTCTTGTTTGTGCAGCAACATCATTAATATATTCATCTCAGCTGTAGGAAATAATGCTTGTCAATGAAATATCTATTGCAGAGGTCATACAAGAACCAAACCATTGTTTTTGTGTGGATCACATAAACAGTGGCTATTGTTTGGTTTTAGTTTTTAGTGATTCAGTCAACAACCTTTTAGAGAGGTGAAATGTTTGAACCTCAGTTTCTTGACTGTGTTGTAAATTAAAATGTCTTAACAGTAGCTCTTCAAAAATACTCCTAAAAATCTAAGTAATTGTAAAACCTTTTCTGATAGTCCTCAGACTCCTCTTGGGAAAGGAGTCCAGTTCTTGAAGCTTAGAAATGCAGTTAATATGCAACTGCACTAACTGCTATGACAACAACCCAGTAACCACACATGGGGAGATCTTTATTCTTTGTGTAGAATAGTGCTGATATTTGAAGATGTGAGGAGCTGTGGAATCTTTGAGAGAGAAACTAAATTTTGAACCCAAGGCTCCTGAATCATGGTCAGGAGAGGGCTTTTTTTTTTTTCTTTCTTTCAGCAAGTCATAAAATGTACCCAATATTGAGTGTCTCCTTACAGAATGTAATGGATGATCACTAGCGCTGTGTTGAGAAGTGTTCCATTTCCCCATGGAAATGGGTGACCTAAAAGATTCTCTGCATGAGCTCTTAATCTAAAAATCTATCTTAATATGTTTTTACTACTTCAGTTCCTATTATATATGTAGTATAATTGTATTCTGCAGAATATGTTACTTTAGGATGGCACAAATGCCTTGTAGAGTGGGGGAACTTAGTTACTGCCAGTCTGTAAGGATGTTGCCTGTCTTTAATGCACTCTGGCACCCAGGCTTTCCTTGACCAAAGACACAAGTATAGATGCTGATATTGGTCATGTTGTCAGTGGTGAATTTTCTTACTGACCACAGTTTGATCAGTGGGGGCCCATTTAATAACATTAATCTCATGAATCAGGTTTCCAGATACATTAAAATATCAAAGCCTACAGATGTTCTCTGTAGAGGAATTTGCTTCAAGTAGTACTTAAAACAGATACTCAGATGGAAAGTGCTGTGTACTGTATCTCAAAGCACTTTACCATAGTGGGAATTTATTATCATTTTACAGATGATGGGGTGGGTGGAACTGAGCGACAGAGAAGTTACCGCACTTGGCCCTCTATATCACTTTAGGCAGTGACAAAGTCAGGAATAAATGAAGAACTTTTAACTCCAGTCATATGTGCTCGCTTCTAGACTACACTAGCATTACTTAGTTGGAAAGGATGCCTAAACTGTTATCATAGAGGTTTGACACTACCTCCTTACTTTGAAGTATCAGAAGATGAGCATTCAGATCCTTGGAAGGGCACAAATTGAGTCAGAATCCTTAACTAAGGTAAGAATCCACTACTGGTGCTACTGTAGTTCAGAAAGCTTTCTATGGCAGTGTTTATAAGAATGACTATATACAATCTATTGCATTTTGGATACGTGTGATAAAGAGCATGAACAGGATCCACTCATCCTTTTGGTGGAAAACAATGAGCTCCAGGTATCCCTATTGCCTTTCACTGTGACAGACAGAAATGAGTCTTACTCACTAGCTTGATCTTGACATGAGCTTCTTATAAACCTGCATTAATGGCTCAGTTTACCATGGGATGCACTGATAATAATTAATATGATTTTCTTTCCTGTCTTCAGTGGTATTCAGACTACTGCAGAAACCTTCATGGAGTGCTTAATGCAGGTCCATTGACTTAAACATATTGCAGTGTGAATGATGAATAGAGCTGCCATTCCTCTCCTTTCCTTAAGAAATGGGACATGACTCTGATACTAATAATAGAGTGGTGGGATTGGAGACTCTTCATGATTATTTACTTATATTTTGTCTCTGCTTCCATAATACTGTGAACTTTTTTTTTTTTTTTTTTTTTTTTTAAAGCAGGGACAGTAGCAATATCAATTTCCATCTTGAAATAACATTAAATATTTTGGTTTCTTGTGTGAAGTTTAGCTGTTTGTGATGGTGGGGTGCCACATAAAATGACAACAGCAGTTTCTGTGTGGTGTGACCTTGGAGCAAGGAGCAGCAGTTAGCTGCTTTGAAAGGGAGCAAGCAGTCAGCTTGGAAGAAGCACTAGGAACAGTAAGATTTCACCTTGATCGATTGGTCCGTCAGCCTTCACAGAGAGAATGCTGATCACAACACGTCATACATGTTGTTCTAGCTAGTCCTCAAGCTACCCACTGGCCAGGCTATCAGTAGCACCGGACACCTGAGAGGAATAGTGCACAGTAGCCCAAAACCCCTGAGTGAGCTGCCACCCTCAGCCTCCTATGCAGCTGGGATTACAGGCATGTGCCACCGTGCTGGGCCTCAATAAGATTTAATAATTTTAAAAATGAAATATTCCTGTTAAATTTTGAATTGGGGTGAGGGTGAGAATTGCTGGCAGCTGGGACAGGAATCAAGATATTCCTTAAACATATGCAAGTCATAGCCAAAACACCAAGACTTCATAATGGAAATCTGAAGTTTCAAGCAGAAGGGCAAAGGGGGGTGGTGGTGGTGGTGGGGAGGGGAGAATTATACCTGGAGATTGGAGCTATGCAGCTGAGGAAAGGTAGTAGGTGATCAGAGTTCCTTTGTTGTAAGGCCTCTACTTTGATGGAATAGCATAAAAACTATTTACTTTATAATCAAAACCATATAATTTTCATAGGAACTTTAATACTGGCACAGACATACTTTATAAGCAGAGCATCTACACACACAATCTGTTTTTCAGTTTTGTTTGAACATAGTATCATCTCTTTATTGTCAGGTCCCCCAATAAAATCATAATTTAAGTTTATGATGCTGGAAATGACTGTAATTAAAAAGCCACTCTCATGACATTTCAGGGTGAAGCAGAAGAAGGTGGATTGTTGAAAAAGACACTTGCTTAAGTACCAGTGGCTCCTTATGGATCTCGCTACTATGAACTTAGCTCCCCCAAATTTAATAGGAAATAAAGGTGCACAATACATTGAAGGATCAGAGTTATGATTAGTCAAAATGACAAAGGAAAATGTATAAAAGGCAAAATAATTTGTGTTCTAGATCTTTGACATTTTCCCAGTAGAAGAGCCCACTTCAGTCATTGAGATTTTCTGTTTGCATGATTAGGCTCCAGTACTGTAGCCACGTCTGTATGGAAGGACCCATGTCAGTGTAGATTTGCATTAATTTCATTTTCTTGCAGGAGTAAGGCCATGCAGTTCTCATTGCAGGCTTGGGGCTTTAGGAGCTGAAAGTTTCTTAAAGAATTTCTACTCCTTAAGCAGAGTGTTCAACAAACTGTACATTATTTTATACTTGGTGTATTTACTTTTTAAACCAACTATTTTAAAGAAGCTAGCATTCTAGCTACTTGGTTTTTAGACTTTCTGCTCCCTTTTACTGTGTATTGATTTTTATGTCTAATGCTAATCTTAAAATTTCTTGTTATTAATTTGTTATGCAGTGACCAAACTAAATTATCATCACTTGATCTTTGGAACTCAGTTTGTCACTGGATTATGACTAGCACTATAATGGGACTATTAAACAGAGTGCAAGGACGGTTATACATTTGGTTATATTTCCTGGACTTTGAGAGACTGAAAACCCTTTCCAGATTTTTCATAGAATACATGCATCAAATTAGATAGTTAAAAGAATTAAGCATGAGAAAAAAGAAACATAAAGGCTCGTTGTTTGCTCATTACCCTCCTTTCCCATTTCTTGTTGGTTCTGTCCTTTTACTTTGAGCATGTCTTCACTACCACTTTAATTCGACCTTAACGACATTAGGTCGAATTAAACGTGTACCTGTCTTCACATACATGCCCTTAAAGTCGATTTAAAGGGCCCTCAAAATCGAATTTGTAACTCCTGCCTGACGAGAGAAGTAAGGCTAAAATCTACATTCCAAGCTCGACTGTGAGTAAGTGAAGAGGCATCTGAAGTTAAGCCTCCGACCTCCGAGCAGCCCCGCGGACCCCCCCCCCTCGCCCAAGCAGCCCCGCGCCGGCTCCCCACCCCCTCGGGCGGGTGGGGGTCCGGCGCTGGGCTGCTTGGGCGAGCGGGTCAGCTGCCTGGTCAATTTCACCCAGTATGAAATTGACCAGGCAGCTGACCCGCTCGCCCAAGCAGCCCGGCGCCGGCTCCCGGTCCGGCGGGGGGGCTGTTCAGGCGGGCGGGGGGGTCCGCGGGGCTGCTCAGGGGGGGGGGAGCGGGGGGGTCCGGCGCGGGGCTGCTTGGGCGAGCGGGTCAGCTGCCTGGTCAATTTCACCTGAAATTGACCAGGCAGCTGACCCCCTCGCCCAAGCAGCCCGGCGGGGGGGGGGGGGGGAGGAGTGTCCGGCGGGGGGGCTGTTCAGGCGGGCGGGGGGGTCCGCGGGGCTGCTCGGGGTGTGTGGCGGGGGGTCCGGTGCGGGGCTGCTTGGGAGAGCGGGTCAGCTGCCTGGTGAATTTCACCTGAAATTGACCAGGCAGCTGACTCGCTTCCCCAAGCAGCCCCGCGCCGGCTCTCTTGCCCCCCCCCCAGGCGGGCGGGGGGGGGGGGTGCCCATCGGGGGGGGCTGTTCAGGTGGGTGGGGGGGTCGCGGGGCTGCTTGGGCAGAGGGGGGGGGGGGTCTGGCACGCATTGCACTGTGGGCTACCTACCCAAAGTGCAATGCGGGCTATGTCGACCCCTGCAAAAGTTCTAGGACAGACAGTGTCGACCACTGTCGACCTGCTGTCCTGGTGGGGACACACTGATTCGATTTTCTAAACTCGAGTTTAGAAAATCGAATTAAGGGAAATCGACCTAGTCCTGTAGTGAAGACATACCCTTTATTTCTAATGCTCTCTTCTTTGTCTTGTCCTCTTCCCTTCTAGCTCTGTCTGGGTGGTCCCACACTGTCTTGTGAGGTAGGTAATTAGAAAGTGCTTTAAAAAACCCCAACAAATTAAATTGGATGTTTTTAACTGCTTCTAAAACTGGGCTAAAACTGGAAAACTAAATTGGGAATTTAAAATGTGTCATTTAGAGAGAGATTAGAAAATAACAATCCAAGCTAATGCGTCATGGATGTTGGTAAAGCACGCTTAACATCTGCAACCAGGCCAGTTTCTCCATTATGAAAGCCTGAGTTTGACTTTGGAGGCATTATGCTCTGCATGTGGAAGGGAGAGAGTTCCTGGTACAGGGATCTAATTGACTAGTACAGAAGAGGTGTTTATAGCACTTGAAGGGACTATCATCAAACCATCCTTGCAAGGATTGCTGGCCTGTCACAAGTTGGTTGGTTTGGGGGGAGAATGATTAAGGGGCCTAATGAGTAATTCTGGGAACTCTGAAAGGGGCCTCAGTGGAGTTCTTGGGACCAGAGAAAGGGAGGCAAAATAAACAAACCAGCCCTTCTCCTTCTGAAGACTTAATTATAAGACAAGTCGCACTGTTCCATGTAGAATTTAAGCTTGTACGTAAGCAAGCGATTGAGTCAAGAGCTAAAAAAAACCACCCTGATCTTCTTTACTAAGTAACAGAAACAATAGGCTTAATAGGTAGCTTGCAAATAGTAAGAGGGTCATGAGCATAGGAGGGCAGAAGTTGTGACTAGGGTTGCCAATTCTTCTGGCTTCGCCGGGAGTCTCCTGGAATCAGGCTCTTGTCTCCTGGAGGCTACTGAAGCCAAACTGGTAGTTTTTAGGTGCTAAAAGTCCGATGGCGCAGTGGGGGCAAAGGCAGATTCTCTGCCTGCCTGGGCTCCACAGTGCTCACGGAAGCAGCCCACATGTTCCTGCGGCCCCTGGGGGATTCAGGGATTCTCCAGGTGCTGCTCCTCTGAGCGCCAACTCTGCAGCTCCCATTGGCCAGGAACTGTGGCCAATGGAAGCTGCAGGGGCAATGCCTGTGGGTAGGGGCAGCACATGGAGACCTCCTGGCCCCCACTCTAGGAGCAGCTGCCAGAGGGATGTGGCGGTCTCTTTCGGGAGCCGCCAGAAGCAAGCACTGCCTAGCCGCGTCCCTTACCCCCTCCCGCATCCCAACCTCCTTCCTCAGCCCAGAGCCTGCACCTCGACCCCATCCCAAGAGCCTGCACCCCCTCCTGCACCTCAACCCCCTGCCTCAACCTAGAGAAAGTGAGAGAGAGTAGGGGAGAGTAAGCAATGGAGGGAAGTGGGTTGGAGTGAGAGGGGGGTATAGCGTTGGAAAAGGGGTGGGGTGCTGGGACAAGAGGGTTTGGGTTTGTGCAATTACGATTGGCAGTCCTAGAGATTTTCCACTGTTTTACTTTCATAACTAGGGTCTCACCTATGATCTTACAGTTGTTTTCTTATCAAACTGTTACTATGTGTTGAAAGACTTAAATAATTAGTGCAATCTGTGATATTAATTTTGAAACCACTTTTCCCTTAGACATTTTAGGCAATTGACTGGTGACAAGTTTTGTTTTTTGTTTTTCTTATAGCTCTACTGATACAAACCGAAAAAACAAGTCATGATGTGCCTTACTTTTCGCCTGGAAAGGTGAAGATATTTTTCAGAGAGAGATGGCTGACAAAGCTGGAAAGATCCTCCCAGGACCACTGTATATTGAAGTGGAGTATGATTATGAGTATGAGGCAAAGGACAAAAAGATTGTGATAAAACAAGGAGAGAGATACATCTTAGTGAAAAAGACTAATGATGATTGGTGGCAAGTCAAAAGGGATGAAAATTCCAAGCCTTTCTATGTGCCAGCACAGTATGTGAAAGAAGTAACACGAAAAGCACTAATGCCACCTGTTAAACAATCAGGTGGTCTGCCAAATAGCTCTTTGAAACTGATGCAAAGTTTACAGAGGTCGACAGAAAATGTGAACAAGTCGCCAGAGCTTTCTAGTTTTGGAAAATCCTCTCCAGTTCAAATGTCTGGCCTAGTTCGTGATGCCAATCAGAATCTGGGACCAAATAGTAGTCCAGGTCAAAACCTTGGCCTGAGCCTGGACCTTGCCCAAAATAATGGAAAACTTAACAGTGAGTTGCAGTCCCCCAAGGTTTCCAGCCAGTACAGGTCTCTGTCTCTGGGCCATTTCACTTGTCCAGAGCTCATGGAAATAGAGAAGACCAGCTTCTCACATGAACAGTCCTGTGATTCAGCAGGAGAAAGCTCAGAGAAAGTCCATCAGGATTCAGAATCTGGAGATGAACTCAGTAGCAGCTCCACAGAACAAGTGCAGGTAAGCTTGAAAAGGATCTAAGTGGATTTTTTACTTTCTCAAGTATACATCTTTGATGTAGTTTACTACTGTTTTCATTTGCTTCCTAAATAGAATAGGAAGATAAAGGTGAAATCTTCATTTCGTATTTTTCGTTTCATCTAGCATGGCATTGATTTGTCCAGTTAGAAAAGTTGGCACATAGAATTTATTTGTAACCAAAAGTAATTTGCTTTGTGCTCTTCTCATTTATAGTGTCCTTGGATATGAATGACATGGAAGAACTTCAATTAGAGCTATTTTTTTCAGTGTTGAACATGTAATTGGAGATGATGTGAATTTAAGCAGTTCTTAGTGACTCTTTCCTAGAGGAAGCAAGCCCACTGCTGTTAGTTTCAATTTCTGGGCTCACTGAACTTTAGTCCAGATACATGTGATTGTCACTAGCCACTGTCATTGATCTCTTATCTATATTGCATATTGGTAATTTGCAAAGTATGGAAAGGTGAATGTCATTAATGGCTTAGTGGATATGAAATGGTACTTTTACAGTTAATGTTAACACTTAGTGTGAAAATATCTCAAGAACATTCATATGTAGCTTAGAAATTAACTAATGGAAACTAATATATCTGAGTTTTAATTCAGAGATATGCTGAGCTGTGGAAGTAGTAGTGGTGGTAAGGGTGGCTTTTAAAGCTGTCACTAACTGGCTTTGGTAAAAAAATATCTCTTTAGATTAAAATAGTAACACCTGGTATCTTGCCTACCTTTGGTTATCTTAGTAGAGTCAGTGTTGGCTTACTAGAGAATGGGCTGGGGAGATCACCAATTTCTTTCTGTAAGGGCTAGAGAGCCATTGACTGGTAATTTGACACTATAACAGGGATCGGCAACCTTTCAGAAGTGGTGTGCCGAGTCTTCATTTAGTCACTCTAATTTAAGGTTTCGCTGGCCAATAACACGTTTTAGTGTTTTTAGAAGGTCTTTTTCTATAAGTCTTCAATATACAGTAAACCCTCGATTTAACGGACCTCGATTTAACGGACTTCAGATGCAACGGACAAAATTTCTGAGCAAGTCTGATGCATCCGAAATCCATTTCTCGGGGGCTGGCTGCCGGCTCCTGGCTCCCGCCCGGGTCCAGGCAGCGGGCGGGCTGCCGGCTCCCGCCCGGGTCCAGGCAGCGGGCGGGCTGCCGGCTCCCGGCTCCCGCCCGGGTCCAGGCAGCGGGCGGGCTGCCGGCTCCCGGCTCCTGCCCGGGTCCAGGCAGCGGGCGGGCTGCCGGCTCCCGGCTCCCGCCTGGGTCCAGGCAGCGGGCGGGCTGCCGGCTCCCGGCTCCCGCCTGCGGGCGGGCTGCCGGCTCCCACCTGTGGGATCACTTGATTTATTTTATTATAAATAGGATCACTTGATTTATTTTCTCCATATTGTAAATTTTATATATTGCTACCATGTCCTCATTTATTAGCCTTTGAACTGTCACACCTTTAGTTTTTTTAAAAGTGTGATCTTTTAAAGCAACATGTTTTATCCACTGAAGTTGACAGCAAACTGCACCACAGAGAACTAGTAAGGATGAAATATACAGTAAAACCTCGATTTTTGCGGACCTCGATTTAACGGACTTCGGATTTAACGGACAAAATTTCCGGTCCATATGTCATATGTGAAAATTAACACCCTGTTAATTTTAAAATGCTTTTAATTAAGATTTGCTTATAATTAAATTAACAGGTTATTTTTTGTTATTAATTCACTGTTACAGTAGACTCCCGATTATCCGGGCGTGGGTTAACCGGGCTGCAGATTAACCGGGATGTCTAAACGGGTCGGTAGGGGAAGCCCCAAAGCGGCGGTGGGCTCAACCTTAGCCTGCAACTGCTTTGGGGCTTCTCCCACTGGCCCCTTATGAGCTGGGGTCTCAGCCTGCTTCCAGCCTGGGTGTAGGAAACCCAGGCTGGCAGCGGGCTGAGACCCCAGCTGGCAGGAGCCTGGGGGGAAAGCCCAAAGCGGCAGCAGGTTGAGTGCTGAGCCCACCACCACTTTGGGCTCTCTCCCCAGGCTCCTGCCACCTTCCCCACTCAGCTCCCGCTGACAGCCTGGGTGCAGGGAACCCAGTCTGACAGCGGGAGCACACTGGGGCAGGAGGCAGGACCCCGGCTGGCAAGGGGCCAGCGGGGGAAACCCCCAAAGCGGGGGCAGGCTGAGCACTCAGCCGGCTGCCGCTTTAGAGTTTCCCCGCAGGCTCCTGCTAGCCGGGGTCTCAGCCCGCTTGCAGCCTGGGCTTCCTACACCCAGACTAGCAGGGGAGCTGACTGGGACAGGAGGTGGGACCACCACCATCCTCCCCCGGGTGGCCGGCGAACCCCCCCCCCCCTTCCCCCAGTAGATGCATGATTATCCGGGATTTTATTAACCGGGATTAAGGTTTTCCCAATCATCCCGGATAATCGAGAGTCTACTGTATAGAAAACTTTTCTGTGAAATTAAATTTTTCATACATACTTAATTTTAATTACACAAACATGTCTACATAAGTAAAAACAGGTAAACTAACTACTGTAATTTGTCAATTTTTTAACATATGCATTTGGAAAACCTACTTTTATTATATAACGGACTTTCGGCTTTAACGGACACCCCCTCGCCCGAATTAGTCTGTTATATCGAGGTTTTACTGTATATTTAACTGCTCTTTTAGCATTGGCAAAATGTTTAGTGGCCCATCAACTGTTGATATGGTGACTTCCAAATTCATGACAAGGATGAGAGAACTCTTTAAAAGGGTACTCTAGTTAAAACACTTTTTTGTGCTTTCTATACTGCTTTATACAATCCCACTAAAATGGGAAGAAATACTGTATTAGAAGCAGCAAATCCAGTCAATTCCATTTTGTAGTATAAGTAGATAGTCTTAGCATTGCATGGCTGATCATGCTGTCACACTTATTTTTGTTTATAGTTTAGTCTTCAGCTAATTTTGGCAATATTAGTTACAAACTAGCATATTCAGTTCACTGAAAAAGTATTAATCTTCATACATTTTTGAGGCGTTGGATAGGGAAAAGGCCAATGTCATGGATACTTATAATATTCACTGTGTTTGATGATGGAAATCTTCATGATATTAAAAATGGTGTGACTTATGATTTCAGCTGTATGAAAACATGGCTATGGTGGTTAATATTGTGGTGGAGCTGTCGTTTACTGTCATTGCCTTAGGAAACAAGCAAGCAAATGTTCAATATGGTTTGCAATTGTTTATTTAAAGCAGTGGAGTAACTTAATCTCATTAAATAGAATTTAAATATTTGACACTTATTAGCCATAGGGATTAAAGCAGTGGTAGTGCTGATGTCGTTATGGTGTCGGCTTGGTTTAGAAATTACAAATGCCAGCCGTCTCCACTAGAATGTCCCTCATGCTTTCAATAATCAGCATTGTGTAGCAGAAGTCAGCTGTGCAGAAATTAATGGCTTAGAAAGCTGTTTTTATTGCTCTGTCTGTAGTCAGAACATGAAGTTCCAAATCTGCATACACAAATGCTTATTTTAATTTCACAAGGCAAGCTGAATCCTTTCTTTTTCATTGTGGAATCCAGTCTTATGTAGTCTGTATAGTAATAAACTTACAGTACTATCAGAAGTTCACATTTATCCCCTTAGATTCATTCAATTTTTGGCTAAAAGCGAGAATGACTTTATTGAAATTGTTAAAATGTACTGCATTTGTTGTCTTAAAAGATCTGTGGTTTAATTGTTGTCTGTAATGAGGCAATGAGGGGTTTGGGATTTTAAGATTTATTTTTTTTTCCTGAAAAATTGAGAGAGGAATTTATTGAGAGAGGTAAATGTAAACCAAAGTTTCCAGGTATGTTTCTGAAACTATTTTTCACAGGTCTTATAGATTGCATCCAGGATTTTTGTAAAGGTTTTAGGAAGGAATGTGTATGAGCTTGGGTGAGATGATATAACCTGCTTAAAAGCTCGCTCTGCTGTCGGAAAAGTAAAGTGTCTCAGAATCTTAGAATACATTTGTATACAGTTTTTGGCATTGATATATACTATACAGTTTTATTGCACCAGGGAGCTTAGACTCTAATGTGCTTATTATCATGGTGTCTACCTAGCCTCTCAATTCAGTACTAATGGGTTGATTTCTGCCTCTGATTCATAGAATCATAGACTATCAGGGTTGGAAGGGACCTCAGGAGGTCATCTAGTCCAACCCCCTGGTCAAAGCAGGACTAACCCCAACTAAATTATCCCAGCCAGAGCTTTGTCAAGCCTGACCTTAAAAACCTCTAAGGAAGGAGATTCCACCACCTCCCTAGGTAACCCGTTCCAGTGCCTCACCACCCTCTTAGTGAAAAGTGTTTTCCTAATATCCAACCTAAACCTCCCCCTCTGCAACTTGAGACCATTATTCCTTGTTCTGTTATCTGGTACCACTGAGAACAGTCGAGGTAGGGAACCTGTGGCACCTGAGCTGATTTTCAGTGGCACTCACACTCCCTGGGTCCTAGCCACTAGTCTGGGGAGATATGCATTTTAATTTAAAATTAAAAACCTTATTTAATTTACATAAAATACTTTAGTTATATATTCTAGACTTATAGAAAGAGACCTTCTAAAAACATTAAAATGTATTACTGGCACGGAAAACCTTAAATTAGGGTGACTAAATGAATACTCGGCACACCAGTTCTAAAAGGTTGCCGACCCCGGGCCTAGATCCATCCTCTTTGGAACCCCCTTCCAGGTAGTTGAAAGCACCTGTCAAATTCCCCCTCATTCTTCTCTTCTGTAGACTAAACAATCCCAGTTTCCTCAGCCTCTCCTCGTAAGTCATGTGCTGCAGCCCCCTAATCATTTTTGTTGCCTTCTGCTGGACTTGTCCATTTTTTCCACATCTTCGAGTGTGGGCCCCCAAATTGGACACAGTACTCCAGATGAGGCCTCACTAATGCCAAATAGAGGGGAATGATCATGTCCCTTGATCTGCTGGAAATTCCCCTAATTATACAACCCAAAATGTTGTTAGCCTTCTTGGCAACAAGCGCACACTGTTGACTCATATGCCACATTTTGTCCACTGTAACTCTTAGGTCCTTTTCTGCAGAACTGTTGCCTAGCCATTTGGTCCCTAGTCTGTAGCAGTGCATGGGATTCTTTGGTCCTAAGTGCAGGACTCTGCACTTGTCCTTGTTGAACCTAATCAGATTTCTTTTGGCCCAATCCTCTAATTTGTCTAAGTCCCTCTGTATCCTATCCCTACCCTCCAGCGTATCTACCACTCCTCCCAGTTTAGTGTCCTCTGCAAACTTGCTGAGGGTGCAGTCCACACCATCCTCCAGATCATTTATGAAGATACTAGCAAACGTGCCCGGCGTTGCTCGGGTCAGTCGGAGGTGGGGAGGGAACAGACAGCTGACACCCCCTGACCAACCCCAACACCCCCCGGCTCACTTACCCCCCCCCCGACCAAACCCGACACCTCCATCTGACCCCCCCAAGCAAACCCAACACCCCCACCTCACCCCCCAACCGAACCCGACACCCCCACCTCACTTACCGTCCCACCAAACCCAACTCGGATCCGTCGCAGCTGGGGGGGCCCAGAGCTGAGGGATTCCGGGGACCTTCGCAGGTGGGAGGGGGGGCACAGAGCTGATGGATTCCGGGGTTCCGTTGGGAGGGGGGAGGGGCAGAGAACTGAGGGATTTCTGGGGTTCCGTTGGAGGAGGGAGGGGCAGTGAGCTGAGCGAGTGCGGTGTCTGATGGAGGGGGTATTATGACATCATCACCACCTAGCTGCCCAGCTGATGTGATTGGCCCTTAAAGACTTTCACCCCTGGGGGGCGTCAGAGGTGAGATTTGAAAATTTTTCGACCCTTACGACCTCTAGACCCCAAGACCCCTACCCTGTTTCCCCGAAAGTAAGACATCCCCCGAAAATAAGACGTACTTCCAGTTTTGCCTCTCGCTTTAATATAATGTAATGTAATTTTGGGAGCAAAAATTAATATAAGACACTGTCTTATTTTCGGGGAAACACGGTAACTGTACCAAATTTCAAGTCTCTAGCTCAAACGGTGCGGGAGGAGTTCGCGGTCATACATACACCACTTGACTTTTATATATATATAGATTGAACAAAACCGGCCCGAAGACTGACCTTTGGGGAACTCCACTGGATACTGGCTGCCAACTAGACATGGAGCCATTGATCACTACCCGTTGAGCCGGAGGATCTAGCCAGCTTTCTATCCACCTTAGAGTCCATTCATCCAACCCATACTTCTTTAACTTACTGGCAAGAATACTGTGGGAGATTGTATCAAAAGCTTTGCTAAAATCAAGGAATAACACATGCACTGCTTTCCCCTCTTTCACAGAGACAGTTATGTCATCGTACCAGGCAATTAGGTTAGTCAGGTATGACTTGCCCTTGGTGAATCCATACTGACTGTTCCTGATCACTTTCCTCTCCTCAAAGTGCTTTAGAATTGATTTCCTTAAGGACCTGCTCCATGATTTTTCCAGGGACTGAGGTGAGGCTGACCGACCTGTAGTTCCCCAGATCTTCCTTCTTCCCTTTTTAAAAAGATGGGCACTACATTAGCTTTTTTCTAGTCATCCGGAACTTCCCCCGATTGCCATGAGTTTTCAAAGATAATGGCCAATGGCTCTGCATTCACATCCACCAACTCCTTTAGCACCCTTGGATGCAGTGCATCTGGCCCCATGGACTTGTGCTTGTCCAGCTTTTCTAAATAGTCCTGAACCACTTATTTCTCCACCAAATGATGGTCACCTCCTCCCCATACCGTGCTGCACAGTTTAGTAGTCTGGGAATTGACCTTGTCTGTGAAGACCAAGGCAAAAAAAGCATTGAGTACATTAGCTTTCTCCACATCATCTGTCACTAGGTAGCCTTCCTCATTCAGTAAGGGGCTAGTGTTAGCCTTCATTGCCCACTTCATTATGAGATAAGCCCCTTTTTGCTTTCTCAAACTCATGCTTGGAAAGAGCTTCCTGTTAACGTTTGCAAAACTAACTTGTTTTCCTCCCCCAAATCACTCCTTAAAGCTCTCCTTTACTGTGATACCTACAAAAAACTTGACAATAGTTAGCCATTACCTAGCAGGCTGCCCAGTATTGTCTTACTGATTACTTGTACTCCTCTGTTGATTAGTCTGTATCTATCTGTTCTCTTGCCTTACACTTAAATTGCAAGTCTCTTGGGGGAAGGGACTGTCATTTTGTTGTTTGTACAGCACCTAGCACAATATGCTCCTGGTCCATGATTGGGGCTCCTTGGCACTACGGTAATATAAATAATAAACATTGGCAGCTATGGAACTGTGAAGACACTACTTTGAAGGGATTATTGTCCTCCATCTCCTGTTTCTTTGCCAGTAGCATATGTGTGGAGTATGTGTGTGGGCTTTGGATTATGTTCATATCCTATTATCAGGGGAGTATTCTTATTGTGGGAAGAATTTTGTAAGGAAGGAGTTCTTAAACTATACTCTGGTGAATTCTGGGGTCATCTTGATTTCTTTTGGAGGGGAATGCTGTACCCGAAGAACAGTCACTAGGATTGTCCCATACTTCTGTCAGCTGCAGAGGCCCTGAAGAATGCAACTGTCGTGTGTTAGGCTTCATAGAGAGAGGGATATGGTTCAAGTCACAGCCAGTCCCATCTGGTTGAGAGCTTTGTATGTTAGGACCAAGTCCTTGAAGTAAAGACATTGATAGGGAGCCAGTGTGACACAGGGATCCAGAAAGGTGTGGAGTTGACATTGTCAGTGATGGGAAAAGATTATCTTAGTGGCTGAAATTCATATGGACTAGAGCAGCAGTGTTCAATACATTCGCCACTAGCCAGATGTGGCTAATAGGCTATTGAATTGTGGCGAATGAATGTGGGTTTTTTATAGTGTGGCTAAATTGGAGAAAAATTGAAAACCACAAGTGTGGTTAGCATCGAATTTCTATTGGACAGTGCTAGACTAGAGGTTGATGGGGAGGTGGCAATGTGAATGTTGGGGAATTTGCTGCTGACGGCCTGAACAAGTATTCTGGTGTTGTGGCCAGGAAGAAAACATTAGGCATTAGAATTATTATGGACAAAGAAGCAGCTGTAGTTGGATGTAGCCTAGATGTGTAGGCAAGGGAAGTGGGATGAGTCAAGCCCATAATTTAGTGCTCATTTGAATTCTAGGAAGGATGGTGATGCTGTTTTACAGTGAGCAGGGGGGGCTTGTGAGGAAACTAGTTAAAAAGTGGGCACATTAATTTGAGAGCAGGATAAGTGGGAGGAGATGCCAAGGATGAGCAGCAGTGGGGTTGGATGGAAGAAGACAGGTCAGGAGTTGGATGGGAAAATCTAGGAGTCACTGACATAAAGATGATGATGCTTGAAGCTGGGAGGGCAAATAAGATTACCGAAGAAAAAAGGTGTGGAGGGAGGAAGGAGCCAAGGATAGAATGCTGTGGGACCCCCAGGATAGCATGCTGAGGGAGGTATTGGAAAAATCTTCTTCCAAGAGACTGGAATGAAGTAATGTCTAAAAAGAAGGGAGGAGAGTTAGGAGAGGAGAATTTTGTTGCCAAAGGCAGACAAGATCAAGAGAGAATGTGAGTATGATAAAATGTGACAATAGCAGAGAGAGAGAGAGAGAGAGAGGATGAATTAGTCTCCTAGCTAGTTGGTATTGAAGAAGTAATTGGAATTCTTGGTGTAACCAATTTGGGTGTGATAGAGAAGATGGAAACCAGAACAGAGGAGATTCAGAATGAAATTGGAGCAGAGGCACTTGAGGCAATGGTTGAAGGTGGAATGGTCAATGAGTTTAGAGGTAAAGGGCAGAATGGAGATGGGGGCATAGTTTAATTACCTAGAGATTATTGAAGGCTACTGTAGTATATGATCCACTTTGTATATCTTGCTTATTGGCCAGGAACTCTATAGCAGTGGTTCTCAACCAGGGGTCTGAGGCCCCCGGCAGGGCCTTGAGCAGGTTTCAGGGGCTCAGCCAATCATGGCTGGCCTTAGACTTGCTAGGGTTCAAGGCAGAAAGCCAAAGCCCTGCTGCATAGCACTGCAGCCTGGGGCCCAGAGCTTTACCACCCGGGGCGGAAGCCAAAGCCTGAGCAACATAGCTTTGTGGTATCCCCGATGGCGTGGAGCTCCTGGCAGTTGCCCTCCTTGCTACCCATTAATGCTGGCTCTGGCTTTTATATGCAGAAAAACAATTGTGACACAGGTGGGCAGTGAAGTTTTTATAGCATTTGGGGGGAGAGAAGGGGGCTCAAGATGAGAGAGAATTTCTGCTCCATAGTAACCGGTTTCAGAGTGGTAGCCATGTTAGTCTGCATCAGCAAAAACAAGGAGTATTTGTGGCACCTTCTAAAACCCACTTCATCAGATGAATGGAATGAAAAATACAGTAGGAAGATTATTTTTTAATATACAGTACACAAAATAGGAGTTACCTTACCAAGGTGGGGGGTGGAGACAATTAAATTAAAGGGGGGGGTATTATCAACAGAGTGAAAAATCACTTATGTAGGAGTAATCAGGGTGACTTGTTAGGGCTTGAATAAAGACTGGGAGTGGATGGGTCACTGCAAAAACTAAAAACTATTTCTCCATGCTTATTTCTCCCTAATGTTACTCATACCTTCTTGTCAACTGTTTTAAATGAGCCACCCAGATTACCACTAGAAAAGTGATTTTTTTCATCCTGTTGATAATAGCCCACTTAATTCAATTGTCTTGACCCCCCCCCCCACTTACTTGGTAAGGCAACTCCCATCTTTTCATGTACTATTTTAGATATAGATAAAGGTATATTCCTACTATATTTTCCACTCCATGCGTCTTATGAAGTGGGGTTTAGCCCACTAAAGCTTATGCCCAAATAAATGTGGTAGTCTCTAAGGTACCACGAGTACTCCCCATTGTTTTTGCTCTATAGTAATACATCTTCAACAAAACCAAATTTAAATATTCAGTTCTGTTCTACTCGGCTCTTTGTCATGGCCATCTGCACTAAAAGAATTAAACACAAAGGAAAATGTAGTCATTTTGTTGTGAATTGAATGTCCTATCTTGGCTTCTCAGAATCTTCTTTCTCTGTGTGATTAAGAGAACTGAATAAACTGTTGGAGCCATAAGTAGCAAGTGATATTTTCCCCTGATTTATCTGCTTCTATAGTAATCTTAGTGTCTGGAAGATGTAGTGCACAAATCATTTTGGAGTTTATATCAACTGTAAGTGTAAAGCAGCTTAAATATCCCCAATAATGGATATTTCTGATTACTGGAGCTAGTCTCTATTGTCATTTATCTTGTAAGAACATCTATACTATGGTTCTAAAGGTGGTTTATAAAAATGAGTTGCACCAATCAGTGGTCATATTTTAATTAAAATATTGAGCATATAACTTAATCCTGTAAAGTAACTTCTGTAATGAAATTATGAGCAAGTTTGGGTACCATCTGCTCTGCAGTTATATTGTAAAAAATTGATGAATAGCTTCAGCATAGAGCATGATCCAGCTTTAATGTTATGTTCTATTTCAACACACCTCTCATTGGCACAGAGAGTTTGTATTTGGAATTTGTGTGCCTGTTTCCCACTTAACTTATGTTCTATACCCATTTGTGATTTGAATAAGCATGTGCTTAACACTTTTATATTATAGTACTTTAAGTTTGTTTAACAACTCCCTCGGAGAGATTTTTAAACCTGTGTAAAGTTGCTGAATCTGGGTAATCTTCTTATGGTATGCCTGGTGCCTCCATGGTGGTGGTGAGGAACTTTCTTGCTTTTTGCATCCCCTCCTCTTTTTTTGTTATGGAGTGACCCTGGCTCCTTGAAAGAGCTACACCTTTTGTTGTGCTGATTAAATATTATCTCTTCCTGTTCATGGAAAAGTTATTTTTAGTAGTAGGCTGTTTCAGTCATTACAAATATAGACAGTGACCTATTTGCAAAGATTGCTCTGTCTTTTATCCTCTTTAGTAATTGACTAGTGCATAAACTATGAAGCACTAAAGGGGATTATCACTAGGATGTCTGTCTTGCTTTGATTAATTCTGAGTAGTAAAGATCCCACAAATGGAGCTGAATTTTACCTCTACAGTTTCTCTAGATTCAGAAAATGCTGTAATTTTTTTTTTTTTGGATTACATTAAAACAGGCCTGCACAACATGTGGCCCGCCACATGCGGCACGCACAGGCTCACTGTGCGGCCCGCGGGGAGGCGAGTAGGGGTCCAGCAAGCCAAGTGGTGGGGTGGGGGGAAGTGGATAGGGGTGGGGCTTTTTGGCCCGCAGTTGGGTTTTTTGCAGTAATATGGCCCTCGCTGCTTTCCGAGTTGTGCAGGCCTGCATTAAAACATAGTAAGTTACACATTTTTCTAAATAAAACTAATTATGTATACTGCTAAGTTTCTTTAGAAGAAATCACAGAACCTTGTTTAAAGTTTTCTCTTAATTAGCAGACTAACTTAATTAGACCTCTAGATGCAGGGGAGTTGTCAAATTCTATAGATTCCAGATTTAACTGGCTTTTATTGTTGGAAATGTGCTGTTTGTTCTGCTTGTCTTTATTTTTAATTCACAGGGTTCAGCAATGAGTAATTTGAGGAGGGATATTGAAAGAATTCTTCTGTTTACAGAACCTATACTTAATCAAACTGGGCATGTACACCAAATTGTAGGGCTACAATATATAGCTTGGTTAATGTAGATCCCAGACAAAAAGTGCCACATGTAATATTTAAAACCTGCTTAAAATATGATCTGTGCCAGAGTAATTAACATATTCTCTCCCTCTCTCTCCCTCTCCCCTACCCCTGGAAATTATGCTTTCTGTAACAGAACAACATTTTGTCTGGTATAGTTATGATTTTTAAAGGCAAAATTAAATTTAGGACCAAAAATACTTGTAATTTGTGGTATTTTGCAAAACACTAAAATTAATAGACTTGTGTTTTCAGTTATTGCATCTAGCATTTCATATTCACCGTGAAGTGTTTAAGTGACTATCAGTGCTACAGTGCTGTCAGTACAGCACCTCTCCTATTGGTGTAAGCTTTTCTACACTAAATTTTCCTTCAAGTGGCAGGATTGGGGTCGCCTCCGAGATAATAGAGAAGTTCAATTTCCTTGGCTCCTGAGTCTAATAAGGTTTCCAATCATGTTCAGAATAGTTAATGTCAACATCTCTGTCAGACATTTTGTAATGAACCCAATAGCTCTTTGTATCAGCCAGCAGATGGTACTCCTTTTCAGTCATAACTGATATTCCTATATTCAAATGTGTGTTCTACAGCACAGAGATTCCATGTTTCATTATTATTCCCTGACCCATCCATTCCCTTCATAGTGATGCTTCGATGTTCTGAATTTACTTTTTCCTTTAGCAAAACAGTTTAGGCTTTCTTTTCTACAACAGCAAGTATTTTTGAGAGTTGAGGTGGCTTGATCTTTACTAGAGATCAATGGAAAAATCAAACTGGGATAGAGAGGGAAGGCTTTAATTAGCTTTTATTTAAATATTGGAATGGTAATTTCAAGAGTTTGCATATCTCTAACTAAATAGTTTAGTGAAATGGAAGCCCCTCCCCAACACCTCCCTTCTCCCCGTGGAGTGTACTTTTTTTTTTTTTTTTAATGTTGAAATATGGTAACCCTATTTTATATCTTACTAAGGTACTGATTTTGCTGGAGGTTCTCTTAAAATTAGTTAATCAGATAGCGGGACAAAAAGTCTCCCTTTCTTTATTTCTGAATATCTGGAAGAAGAAAGGGATGGACAGGAAGACTTTGGAAGCAAGTTTATTTTTATTTTTTTTTTAAACTGTAGTAATTAAAATGTATATTTTAGATAAGGGTGGTCTTTTGAAAGATTTATTTTAAAAACTATGTTTGAAGATTCAAGCATTTAAGGGTAAAGATTGTGCATCTAAAAATCTGTGCAAGGATTTTTTAGAGATGTGATTTTTATAATCTTCACCAACCCACTAGTTAAATATTTTTAAAGAAAATTTTAAACTAAGGGCATGTAGACTGACATGTTCTGAGTAAATATTACAGTAATGCCCAACTGTTTCTGTAAGTAAACTCAGTGTTAGGTTACACTACAGGATTATAGCACGTTGGGTTATAGTGCGTCCCATATTGCGCAATAGGTATTGTGCTACAGCATGTGCACACTCAGACCCAGCAGCGCTGAAGCATGGCCACATTGGTGGCGCTTCTGGCGGCACTGAGAGCGCACTAGGGCAGGTATCCCACAGAGCACCTCTTCCCAATCTGGCACAATGCCTTGTGGGAAAGGGGGCGTCACTTGCGGCCATTCTGCATCCGGTTCCAACTCCCCGTGATGCTTTGTGTCATATCCCAGCAATCCCTGAGGTTCCGGGCACCTCGGGCGCCATCTCTCAATGGTTTCAGCAAGGCACGCGCTCTCAGTCGTCCGTTTTCCTTTGCTGTAATGGATCGCGAACTGCTGCGGAGCATGCTGGCAAGTGTCGCCAGCACAACTCTCTGCGTGGCGGAGTTCATTCTTGAAATGGACCGTGACAGTAGTGATGAGTCTGGTGAAGAAGACGAGCTCGACCCGAGGAACAAATTGGACACTAAACTGATCATCGCTTTAACGGACATGCTCACGACTGTGGAACGGGAAACGAGCACTGACTGGTGGGATCGCATCGTCTTGCAAGTTTGGGACGATGAGCAGTGGATGCAAAACTTTCGCATGAGAAACGCCACTTTCATGGGACTGTGTGCTGAACTCGCCCCCGTCCTGCAGTGCCAGGACACCAGATTGAGAGCTGCCATCCCGGTGGAGAAGCGGATGGCTATAGCACTCTGGAAGCTGGCCACCCCAGACAACTACCGATCGGTGGCCAACCACTTTGGGGTGGGGAAGTCGACCGTTGGAGTCGTGTTGATGGAAGTGTGCAAGGCCATTAATCGCCTCCTGCTACGAAAAATCGTGACTCTTGGTGACGTGCGTGACATCGTGGCTGGCTTTGAGCAGATGGGGTTCCCTAACTGTGGAGGGGCGATCGATGGGACCAATATACCTATTCTGGCTCCCGACCACCTAGCAGAACAGTACATTAACCGAAAGGAGTACTTCTCCATGGTTCTTCAGGCGCTTGTGGATCACCGTGGGCGTTTCACTGACATTAATGCAGGCTGGTCGGGAAAGGTGCATGATGCACGCATCTTCCGCCACACCGGCCTGTTCAGGAAGCTGCAAGAAGGCACTTTTTTCCCAGACCAGAGGATCCCCTTGGGGGAAGTTGAAATGCCCATTGTGATCCTTGGTGACCCCGCTTACCCTCTAATGCCCTGGCTCATGAAACCCTACACGGGGAGCCTGGACAGCAGCTAGAAAAGGTTCAACTACAGGCTGAGCCGCTGTCGAATGACTGGAGTGTGCTTTTGGGCATCTTAAAGCCCGCTGGAGATGCCTTTATGGCAAGATAGACTTGGCAGAGGGAAGTATATCTGCGGTTATTTCTGCGTGCTGTGCCCTACATAATCTCTGTGAGCGGAAGGGCGAAGGCTTCACTATGGCATGGACCTCGGAGGTTCAAGAGCTAGAGGCCACGTATGCTGAGCCAGAGAGCAGGGCTATTAGAGGGGCCCAGCGCGAGGGTACAAGGATCAGGGAAGCCTTGAGGGAGCATTTTGAGGCTGAAAGTGAGTTCTAATGAGAATTGCAGAGGGAGGGAGGGAGGGAGGGAACAGTCTGTTAATAGGATCAGGCTTCTGCTTTTCTGTACCTATTACATACATTTGTGCACCGAATACAGAAACCCATTTATTAAAAAGAATTCATTTGTTGAACAGCTTTCTCATAATTTGAAATAAAATTTGAAAAAACAGTAAAATGTGTGAGGGAGGAGGGGGTGTGCAATTGGGGTGGGAAGGGGTCAATCAGAGATTGGCGTATGTCCTGGACTCATAACCTCCAATGCCCTCCGAATTGCAGTGTTCCCCCCAACCCCATTTGCGGAGGGCGATGATGATTGTTAGTAGGGGTTGAGTGCAGTGGATAAGTGTGCTGGGTCTGTGGGTTGGTCGGTGAAGAGAGGGGGGTTGGAGGCAGCTGTGGGTGGTAATAACCAGGCAGCTGTTGATAGTGGCCTGAAGGGGACAGAGCCCCAGAAGGGGAAGGGTTAAGGGGCAAGTGAGAATGGGGGTGGCAAGCAGGGGGCTGCTGCTCCTGAATGGCAGCGATCCGCTGCAGAGTCTCTACTTGCAGCTGTAATATTCTAAGCAGCTTGTCAGCGCGCTTCTCAGCACGCTGTTCGCGAGCTATCTCCCTAAGCTGCATCTGCTCCTCCCTCCGCTGTTCTCTGCGCTTCCTCTCCTCCTCCCTCTGGTCGCTGTCAGCGCGGTTGTCCATTGATGCCTGTTCCAGAACTTGCTTCAGAAGCTCTTCTTTGCTCTTCCTCTGTCTGCTTCGAATTCTACTTAGTTTTTGAGCCACAGATAACACTGGTGACGATGTCAAGGATAAAGCTGGGGAAATTTACAAGTTCACAGTTAAAACACAAGATCCCATTGTTTGCAACAGACAGTATTAGGGAGTCCCACGCATTCCATGAATCTCTGTGCAGTTTCCCTGTCCAAATAAGCCATATCACACACAGAGGTACCCACGGATCCCCGGGCATGGTGAGTGGTGGGGACAACCACTGTTTCCCTGCCTTTCTATCCTATTGTTTTGTGGGAGCGGAGGGCATTTGTGGGAACTGCAGTCTGATAAGCATTATCCCAACATTCTATGTAGGTTTTCGTCCTGGAAGATATCTCGCTGCTGCGGTGACGGAGCAAGACAGGGTGGGGATTTTAAGGAGATGTGGCTTCCGCCCAGGGCCATAAGCGGCTTGTATCTGTGCAGCGATGCTGCCCCCACCGCTCTTAGAAGAGTGGCGGGGCCTTGTGACCGTGGCCGGGACGGCGAACACGCTGGGTCTCCCGAGAAACCTCCGCAGGCACATTGCAAGAGCTCTTATTGAGACCTTTGTAGAAATCACTGATGAGGATTACCGCGAGGTGATAGAGTACATAAACGCACTATTCCATGTGTAGGCAAGCATCCCTTTCCACCCTCTCCCAAGCTGCCTGCCTTCCCAATAGAAAAGTATCGGTACCTGCGCAAACCAGTGCTGCTGCCGTGGCCCCCGCAACCGCCGGACGCTGTGGCTCGCTCTGGCTGCACTCTGGGCTTGAGAAGAGTTCCTGGCTGCATGTCTCCAATGACTCCTCCGTGCCCTGGCTCGCGGCCGCCGCCTCCTCCGCCTCCTGCTCCTCTATGTCCTCCTGCTCCTCACCATCCTGCTCCTCTCCAGCCTCCTTCCCTCCTCCCCCTTCAGTGGTGGGCTGGGAAGAAGTGTCCTGGGTGGTCAGTAGAGTGCATGTTGGATCACCACCAAGTATCGCATCCAGATCCTTGTAGAACTTGCAAAACATGGGCTGCCCCAGAGTGGCTGTTTGCGTCGCGGGCTTTGCGATAGGCAATCCTAAGCTCCTTCACTTTTGCCCGGCACTGCAGAGCGTCCTGGTCATAGCCTATGTCTTTCATGGCCGGTGATATCAGGGCATACGTATCGTAATTCCTGCGGCTAGACTGCAGCTGAGACTGGACAGCCTCTTCCCCCCCAACAACTGATGAGGTCTAGCAACTCATGATCGAACCACGGTGGAGATCGCTTATTGCGAGGAGGCATGGCACGTGGAGTCATGGCCAAGCAAAATGGTTACCTGAGGAGCACTCCACGCCTGGCTGGAGCAAACAGGAAGGGGATTTTCAAATTTCCCTGGGAATTTAAAGGGCGGGTCTGACATGTGGTCACCTGAGGATGCGACAGAAGAGTTTGAAACTGATGCCCAGAGTGGCTCGAATGGGAATTATGGGCCAGGCTGGAGGAGGCTGGGGGCTCATTAACGCGCAATGGGTGTTCACATTCGCGCCGTTGCGCTACAGCAGTAGTGCAAAAGCCCTTATTCTGATGGAAAAGGTGGTTTTCCAGTAGCGCGATAAGCCCGGACTTTTAGCGCAATATGTGCCTTGCCAGTGTGTTCGGGGGCAGAGTTATAGCGCTCCTGGAGGCTTTATAGCGCTATAAAGTGCCAGTGTAACCATGGCCTCAGCAGTCTCTACACTGCCACTTTGCAGTGCTCAGGGATATGTGTTTTTTTTCATACCCTTGAGCGAGAAAGTTTCAGCCCTCTAAAGTGGCAGTGTAGACAAGTATTGGGGTAGCCTTGTCAGCCTGTATCCACAAAACGACGAGTCCAGTGACACCTTAAAAACTAACAGATTTATATGGGTATAAGAATTGGGGGTAAAAAAAACCCACTACTTCAGATGCATGGAGTGAAAATTACAGATGCAGGCATTATACTGCATGATGAAGTATACTACAGGGATGAAAAGAAGGGAGTTACCTCAAGTGGAGAACCAGTGTTGACAGGGCCAATTCAATCATAGTATGTGTTGTCCACTCCTAATAATTGAGAAGGCTGTGTCAATCCAGGAGAGGAAAGGTTTCTTTTGTAGTGAGCCAGACACTCCCTGTCCCTATTCAAACCCAGATTAATGGTCTTAAATGTGCAAATTAATTTTAGTTCTGCAGTTTCTCTTTGAAGGCTGTTTCTGAAGTTTTTTTGTTCAAGTATGGCTATTTTTAAATCTGTTATAGAATGTCCAGGAAGATTGAAGTGGTCTCCTACTGGCTTTTGTATGTTACCATTTCTGATGTCTGATTTGTGTCCATTTATTCTTTTATGTAGAGTCTGTCTGGTTTGGCCACTGTACACGGCAGAGGGGCATTGCTGGCACATATGTATCATATTAGTAGATGGGTTCATTGTACAGTTGATGGCCCTTGATGGGGCATCAATCTGTCTGGAGTTGTCACCCAGAAAAACTGCACAAGTTTGGAAATACAGATATACCCTACATATCTGTAACTCGTCATACAAACATCCTACTTGGCAAATTGTACAACTTTTGCAGATTCCTTACATGGTATATCCGGTCCAGTTCCTTGCAATTTTATAACATTGTCAACAATATCATAAAGTGTTCCACATATTCCATACAGCATTATACATCCTGTCTGAAAAGCCTTTCACTCTGGCCTCATTTCCTCGCAAGCCTCACCACTTGAAAAATCAAAACTCTTTTTGCTTCACTCACCTATTTTGTCATATCGTAAAACTAAGATTGTAAAGCTCTCTTGTGCAGGACTGTAGGGTGCCTGGCACAGTGGGGTCCTGATCTAGATAGGCCCTCTAGGTGCTATTGTGATAAAAATAAAAATCCCCAGATTTTATCTATGTCCTGAAAGAGTTCTGTAAGTGATATGGAAATTAAATATCTTAAAATATTTATTTGGATGATCGCTAGCTCAGTAGAGACAGCTGATTTAAAGTGAAACATAGGATATGATTATTTGGGAACTTCCTTTATTTTAAAGTCCTATATACATTCTGTTTAATTCTGAAACGCATATAAACAGTAAAATGAAAAAAACTAAGCAAATACTCTTCTAAAAGCACTGAATTAGCAAAAAATCTTTTTTTATTAAAGGAAAATGTTTCAGAAAGTGAAAAAAATTTCTTGCTAAGCTAAGGAAAATAAAGAGGAAGAGAAAATACAGAAATGTATGGTTGTATGTCAAGCTTTCCCCAGTAAAACTGTCAAGTGCTCTCAAACCATCTGCAAGTACAGAGCAAATGAAGTCAAAGGACAAATACATACATAGTTACACTGCTTTTATCATGGAGAAAAGCTCGTGGGAAGCCTCTAATTTAACTCCTCTCCCCTTACTTTTACTGAAACCCTCATACACCACTTATTGATGTAATAAACAGTTAAGCTTATCAGTTTTTCATCTGTGGCTGATGATGTCACTGCTAATAATACAATTATGTACTTCTTGACTAGAGCATTTTAATAAACAAGTACTTTTAAAAGTGTTTCAGTACTTTTTCAGATTTAACCATTTGGGACTAGTCTATTGTGCAGTGAGTGAATTTCCAGGAAATATTGGCCTTACTGTGTTTCTGTAACATTGGCACACTTCTGTACAAATATTTTTGCCTATTACATGTTCATTTTGAAATTATTGTAGCCTATTCCATGACTGTAGATATTCCAGTTAAATAGAAAATTCATTCCAGGTTTTTATAGTCTCAATAATATTCGCTGTTTATTAGTATTACTATTTGGTTCAGAACTAGGTGTTCTTACTTTAACTCAAAGGCTTCAATATTAGATCTTTGTATTATATGACTAAAACACACTGCCTGAGTACAGTTTTATAACCCTGTTAACAATTGTATTTGAAAAAGTCTTTGGAGCTTGAAAGTGAAATCCCTCTCAGGGAATTTGTCCTTCATTATGTGTACACTAAGTCAGTGGTTCTCAAACTATGGGGTGTGGCCCCTGAGAAGGGTGCAAAGGAAGTTTTTTTGGGGGGAGGGGGTCAAGGCCAGCTCCCATAGGGGGCAGGAAGGGAGTGCCATGTTTCCAGACCAGCTGTGCCTCTGGCCTCAGCTCCTCCCCCATCCCCAGTTCCACTTCCGCCTTCAGCCCAAGCTCTGTTGCTAAGGTAGCCTTGGCTGTGCTGGAATGGTGGTGGGGGAGCACAGTGCACATGACTGAAAAAGTTTGAGAACCACTGCACTAAGTGCTGTACTTGCTGGCTGTTCTCTTAGAGAAGAGCATTGAAAGATTTATTTTTTGAGCGGGGAACAGGCAGTGGGGAGGGAGGGGCGAGGTGGGGAGAAGTGATTATGCTTGACTACAAACTAATAATAGATATTTTACCCAATAGCTGAAAATTACCCAAATAAATTCATCTGTATCAGGGACTTTGAAACATCAGGGGTTCCAAATCTTGATCATGCTGTGGATTGTAATCACGTCACTTATTCCTCCAGTTACTATAACAGAGTACTGTAATTGAGAAGGTTATTAGTTAGTTCAATTAGAGTGCATATCCTGTGCTAAAAAAAGCTCTAAAGCCAAAGTGTGCATTGGCTCAGGCTCTTACTATCTTTTAAATGGCAGAAACTTCCTCCCACTTATGTTACTGAGATCTATAATGATTTACTATGTTTAACAGTTTAGCTAGTAGGAAAAGTGAAACAAGTATTCATTTTTCTTTGCATTTGCTCTTCCATTTTTCCACTTAAGTTTCTGATCAGTTCAAACTGCCTCCATAAGCTTTCAACTGTTCCCTTTCTTCGTAGAGTTGCTGAATAGTCATTCTTGCATATTGACCTTTTCATTGCAGCATTTCCAGTGAATGAATGGTAAAAGTGAAGTTCTTCCCTTTTTCAGATAAATCTGAATGTTTGCCCTTTGTACAGATTCCTTTATCTTCTGACCTTACCTGGAAAAAAAGAAGAGAAGATATTGATAAATGCAGGATTCCAATTGTCAGTATGAATATTCCAGTACATAACTAAGATAATCTGAACATTTCTGAGAGTCCAATAAACAGGTACCCCTTCCTATGGCGTTGCTACATGTTTGACTCTAAAATGAGTTGAATATTGATGTTTTCCAAAGCAGTTGTAAACTGTCTATAACCACTGCATATTTTTTTCTTGTGTATTCAGTGTTATGTAACTAAATTACAGTTCAATAACTTTGTTAAAGAGGATTGAAGTTTGCATAGTGCCTTGTATCCTCCAAAATGTGGAATTTTTGGCAGCCAAAATCATAAATCTCTGAGGTCAGGAAAAATACTGACCCATACAACAAAAACATTGGGAAGATGGGAATATATAATCCTGAGTTAATTGCACAGTTAAAATGATGTTTCAGCCCCTTTGATCATGGCTCCAAAGGGTCAGTTATCATGGGGTACATCACTGTGTTCTGCCTGTAATCTTGATGATCATAAAGTTTGAGTGAGGAGTGGTGCTGAAGAAATTCTAAAGAATCTAAGTATTTCAAACTTTGGTCTTTGTTCTGAGGAATTCCTCCCTCCTTCACTCCTTACATTGTCATCTTATCCAATGTGATATCGGCCCACCCCTTGTTAATACTCCCCAGGTCAGTAGTAAGTAGAGCACAGTGAAGATCCATGAGGTGTATGGAATATGAGTGTAGATTTGTGATGTGTAGAGGGTTTTTTTTGAGTGAGGTGGGGAGAAGGAAAATGAATATGGCACATGGTGATAGGAATGGTTGTGGCTCAGTTATTGTTGGAAGGTGTATTGCAATCTGTATGGGTGGATTTAAGATTGTGAGAAGCATGATCTTAATTGTGCATTTATCTTTGCAGTGCATTTCCTGATGTTTCTAATATTTGTGTTTTAATATGGTTGACTATTTTTCCTCAATCTCAGGTTTGGTTTTGCCTACCACCATCCACATTCTGAAAGCATGCAATCCATTACTAAGCAACCTTAACTCTTTTCCTTTTTTTTTTTTTTTTGGGTGACTTTCCCTTGTGTTTTTTTGAGAATCCTGTAGTGATCAGGGAAGGATGATTGAGAGGAAGCTGTGGGAGGGGCATGAATGGGTTTTCTGGACACACCTTCCTGCTGTACAGATGCTTTTTACCTTATGCTACCTGCTTGAGTTACATTCTAGGCTCCCCCAAAGTCTTCAGTTTTACCAGCTGTCATTTAGTAAAAATGTTACCATCTGCATAATAGATATTTAGAACACGTTATACTAATCAAGACAAACCATCACAGAACTCCTGCATGTATGGCAACATGCAAGTCAGATCAGCTGTAGATTCATAGAAATGTAGGGGTCGGAAAGGGAGCTCCTTTAGTTGGTCCGGCAAGGGGGCAGGACTATACTTGGACCATCTCTTGACAGGTTGTGTGTAGTCTGTTCTTAAAAACCTCTGTGGAATTCCCCTCACCAACATTGTTTTGGAAACCTGTTCCAGGTGCTTAACTGTCCTTATAGTTAGAAAGTTTTTCCTGGTGTGCTAAATTTTCCTAGCT
This sequence comes from Sternotherus odoratus, assembly GCA_032164245.1. Lineage (NCBI taxonomy): Eukaryota > Metazoa > Chordata > Testudines > Kinosternidae > Sternotherus > Sternotherus odoratus. The sequence continues at coordinate 200,401,862 of JAVMKO010000002.1, read as the reverse complement.
ACAAATAAACATATTATTGCTTGTCCTACTTTCAGTGGATTTGGAGAACAATTGAACACTGGTTCTTCTTTATACCAGCCCTTAACATATTTGAAAACTGTTATCAGGTCCCCCATTCGTCGTCTTTCCCCAAGATTAAACACACCCAGTTTTTTAACCTTTCCTCATGGGTCAGGTTTTCTAAACTTTTTATCATTTTTGTTGCTCTCTTCTGGACTCTCTCCAATTTGTCCACACATGTTAATTAATACATGTGAGAATATTAGCCTTTTCCACAACTGCATCACATTTGTTGGTTCACATTGTTTCTTTTCTGCAGTACCTCTACCTAGCCAGCTATTCCCCATTTTGTAGTTGTGCATTTCCTTCATAAATGTAGTACTTTGTATCGCGCTGTCTGGAATGGCTTATGCTAGTTGTTATATTAGCATATGTGTAATGTTCCTCAGGTTGCATGTCACCAGGCTTCGTCACTGAATTTGGTCTGCTGATTGGATCTTTAGCTTCCCTGGCTTGGTCCAGGTACTGACAGGCAGTGCGACATGAAGGCTGATCCATACCCCTTGCTTATGACGGTGAGTGCCTACTGGTGGTATATTCTATAATTCGATTTTGCCAAGCAAGTAATAGATGTGAAATTCTGGATCACTATAACCATCTTAGCATGAAGTCACAGACTAGAGAGTCTAGGGCACTGTCCATCTTGTCACCCAGACAAACTGGGCTTTGAAATAAATGATCACTAACACCAAAAAATCACACCACATTCAGATTGCTTTCAGTCCCAAGTGATTAGTCACATATCCTAGAGCAGGGGTCTCAAACTCAAATGACCACGAGGACTAGTGTGCTGGCCTGAGGGCTACATCACTGACGCCCCTTCCCCACCACCTTCTCTTAGCACGCAGCTCCCTGCTCCCTCCTGGAAAGTGCTAGTCACTGCCAACAGCTGTTTGGCAAACAAAGCAAGAGCAATATAGGAAGTCCAGAGCTGGAAACACAAGCAAACAAATCAAATTTAACAAGAAATTACCAGCCTCAGATGATTCAAGCTGTTTTCAGATATAATATGCTGATAAATCTGACAGAAATTTCAGTCCATCTCAGCCTAATACCAATTATAATTTTATAAAGTCTCCCTTTCCCAAAGTGATCCTCATAACCCTGTTCCCCATCCCCACTTACCCCCATAACCCAGCTCCTTATTCCCCAAATCTTCCCCCACTCATGTTTGTAGCCAGCTCCCTGTGTTCCATCCCCAAATTTCCCCCACTTACCCTCATAACCCTGTTCCCTGTCCCCAAATCTCTACCCACTCACCCCTGTAACTCAGCTCCCTGTACTCCATCCCTAAATCTCACCCCACTCACCTCCCATAATCCTGTTCTCCATCTCCAAATGTCCCCACACTCATCCTTGTAACTCAGTGCCCTGTCCCCAAATCTCCCCCCCCCAAAACCTGCTCCCTGTTCCCCAAACCTCCCCCTTGCCTCCAGCTTCAATACGTTCCCACCCCTAAGCTGCCCCTCCCTATCCCCCTGTCTCCTCTCTCTCTCTCCTTTCAGCCTTCCTGGACTCTCCTCCCTGCCACCCCTTGCCCGAGCCTGGCACTCTCTGCAGGGGATACCGGTAGTGGGGCACGGCAGGCAGTGGGCAGCACAGCAAGCCCAGGCAGCCACAGCCAGCCAGAGAGCCGTGGAACGGCCCTCACCTCTGGCTGCTTGCTGGGCAATGGCGCCCACCTGGGGTGGGGAGGCTTCTCTGCTTCCTGGCTGGGCCGCTGCCGAGCCCCTGCTGCTGCGGCTTCAATGAATGAGCTGGGGCGGCGCTTCCCAGGAGCCCTCTGCAGCGGCGGCCAAGAGCGGTAAGCCAGGCTCCCCATCTGGAAACTGCTGGGGGGGGGGGAGGAGCAGGGAGCATCGTGGGCCACAGGGAAGGGCTTTGGGGGCCAGGCCGCATGTTTGAGACCCCTGCCCTAGTGCTTACACCAGAGACCATGCCTGTAGCCAATCCTATAAAACTACGTAAAGGTTTATTAACTAGGGAAACTGATTGAGTTATTTACAGGTTAGAGCAAGCACACGCGGATGCGTGCACACTCGTTACCATCTAAATCCTAAGTGACAGCATTGTAGTGAGTTGTCAATTCAAAGTATCTTTCATGGTAGATACAGGGATGCAACCTCTGGGGATCTCTGGCTTCAGTTTAGAGTCTCTTGCCTATCCGATTTCAAACAGCGAAAAAGATGAACAGTTTTCCTGCCATTTTTATTTCCTTCATTCAGCTTCCAACCCACAGGAGGAGTTTCCTTGCACATAGCATTTCCCAGCTGCAGTGGGGCCATTCATCAGTCCTTTGTATTGTAATGATTCTTGATGGCCCATCTGATTTTGATAGTCCTTTTGGCTGGGTAGGGGGAGATGATTCCCATATCTGAGCTTACAAGTTCAGAAAAACATTTTCAAAATTATAAAGCATGGAATACAGACATTACAAGTGATATTAATGCATGTGGGAGTTTAGACCCTATGCCATGCTTGTAAACACAGTGTGTCCTTTTTGCCAAGAAGTGATTTGATAGCTGCGTTCAACTACCTGAAAGAGGGTTCCAAAGAGGATGAATCTAGAGTTTTCTAGACTGTTCTCAGTGGTAGCAGATGACAGAACAAGGAGTAATAGTCTCAAATTGCAGTGGGGAGGTTTAGGTTGGATATTAGGAAAAACTTTTTCACTAGGAGGGTGGTGAAGCACTGGAATGGGTTCTGGAATGGGTTACCTAGGGAGGTGGTGGAATCCCCTTCCTTAGAGGTTTTTAAGGTCAGGCTTGACAAAGCCCTGGCTGGGATGATTTAGTTGGCGTTGGTCCTGCTTTGAGCAGGGGGTTGGACTAGATGACCTCCAGAGGTCCCTTCCAAACCTGATAGTCTATGATTCTATGAAATATGTTCTTATAGGACTAGTATATATTTTGAGCAAAACTAGCAAGCAGGTGATCTGGTTTGGTTTCCAACTATGAGGTAGTCCGTTCTTAACTAATGCCTGCAGCTTGAGCAAGAACTGGCATTTGACATGCCATTTTCACACTTTGCCCTTGTCTTTATTAAATTTCATCTTGATTTCGTACTAGTTCTCCTAATAGAGTTCCTTTGTATTTGAATCCTTTCCTCCAAAGTGCTAGCATCCCCTCCAACATTGTCATCTGTCACAAAATGCATACTCCTTTATCCAAGATTAATGAAAATATTGAATAGGAGCCATCTCAGGCCTGACCCCTGATGGATTCAACTAGATTCACCCTTCCAATTTGACGACAAACCATTTAAACTATTCTTTGATATGGTCTTTCAACCAGTTGTTCACCCATATAGTAATTTCATGTAGACTGCATTTCCCTAGTTTGCTTATGAGAATGTCATGTGGTACTTGTCAAAAGTCTTTGCTGAAAATCAAGATATCGCATCTACTGTTTTCCCCATCCATTAGGCCTGTAATCCTGTCAAAGAAGGCAATTAGATTAATTTGTTCTTGACAAATCCATATTGGTTATTCCTTATAACCCTTTTATTCTTTAATTGCTTACAAAGGGATTGTTTAAATAATCAGTTCCAATATCTTTCCAGGCATAGAAGTATGGCTGACTGGTCTATAATTCCCCGGGTCCTCCTTGTTCCCCTTTTTAAAGATAAGTACTTTGTCTTTTCCAGTCCTGTAGGCCCTCACGCATCCTCCATGAGTTCTTAAAAATAATCACTAGCGGTTAAAAAATTTCTTCAACTAATTGCTTTAAGAATCCTAAAATGAATTTCATCAGGCCCCAGTGACTTTAATACATATACTCCTATGTAAGTAGTCTTTTACTTGTTCTTTCCTTATTCTGGCTGGTGTTCCTTCTCTTTATTGTTGATATTAATTGTGTTACAGAGCTGGTCATAATTAACCTTTCTAATGAAGACTGAAACAAAATAAGCATTAAACACCACAGCGTTCTTGATGTTATCTGTTACTAGCGAAAATACCCAGCGTTGCTTGGGTCCGTCGGAGGTGGGGAGGGGGCAGAGAGCTGAGCGAGTGTGGGGTCCATTGTAGGGGGGAGGGGGCAGAGAGCAAACCTGACACCCCCACCTCACTTACCCCTCGACCAACCCCGACTCACATTTTCACCCCCTACCAACCCCAACACCCCCTGACCAACACCCACACCTCACCCCCCATAGACCAAACCTGACACACCACCTCACTTCCCCCCCCAACCAAACCCGACACCCCTACCTACCACCACAAACAAACCTGACACCCACACCTCACTTACCCCTCGACCAACCCCGACCCCCCTCCTCACCCCCTCGACCAACCCCAACACCCCCTGACCAACCCCAACCCCAACACCCAGCCAGACACCTTCCCACCCCCCCGACCAAAGCCAACACCCCCACCTCACCCCCCCGACCAAACCAGACACCCCTACCTCACTTACCCTCTGACCAAATGCAACTCGGGTCCGTCGGAGGTGGGGAGGGGCAGAGAGCTGAGCGAGTGCGGGGTCTGTTGGAGGGGGGAGGGGGCAGAGCTGAGCAAGTGCGGGGTCCATTGGAGGGGGGAGGGGGCAGAGAGCTGAGCGAGTGCGGGGTCCATTGGAGGGGGTATTATGACATCATAACTGTCACAGAGAACAGCAGCTGCCCAGCTGATGTTATTGGCCTTTAAATAATTTCACCCCTGGGGGGCGTCAGAGGTGAAATTTGAAAAATTTTCGACTCTTACCCTGATTAGGACCCTAAGACCTCTAACTGTACCAAATTTCAAGTCTCTAGCTCAAACGGTGTGGAAGGAGTAAGTGCACGTACATACACGCATACATACACGCATACACCATTTGACTTTTATATATATATATAGATTAGCTCTCCTTCCCCACTAAGTAGTGTACCTATACTTTTCATCTCTTACTTCTAGTGTGTTTAAAGAACTTCTGATTGCCTTATGTCCCTTGCTAGGTGTAATTCGTTTTGTGCCTTAATCTTTCCAATTTTGTTCAACGTGCTTTTACATATGCACTGCTATAGATGCAAAATGAAAGTTTGATAACTCTTATATTGGTATGTTTCAATTGTGGCGCTGAACACTAGAGGAGCTCTGGGTCAATTGGTGATACGTTTTTATGTGGATACTGACAATTTTTTTTGTTTCCTCTTCCCCTCACCTCCCGTCTGTGGGGAAGAAAGCATTGAACTAACAAATAGGTAAGAGAAGGTTATGAGATGGCATGGTCAATCTATAAGTACATGCATGGGAAGAAGATGTCTGATAGGAGAGGGCTCTTTAATTTAGCTGTCAAAGACATAACTCTATCAAATGTCTAGAAGATAAACTTAAACAAATCCAGACTAGAAATAAAGTGCAGTTTTTAAAGTGAAGCCAATTAACTATTGGGACAGTTTGCCTAGAGAAACTCCAGTAGTTGAAGTCTTTAAAGATTAATGTCTGTCTGAAAAATATTCTCTAGTTCAACTAGAAGTTAGGGGTTTAGTGCAGGAATCACTGAAATATTGGCTTATTATGTAGCAGGCTGGACTAAATTATTGTAATTGTCCTTTTGGCCTTAAAATCTCTCTCTGAAATCCTGACCCTAATGAAGTCAATGGAAGTTTTGCCATGACATCAGTACGGGCAGGGTACCATATGAATCTACAGTCTGCCTTCCTAGTTGTTGACTCTGTTAGCTGTATTCTCCTTAGAACTCTTAATTCCATTAACAGATTTGTAAAAGCCCTGTTTTATTTCTCTTAACTTCTATGGAGTTTCTTTTTACTTCTGCTTCGAGTCCCAGAGAGACCTAGCCTGTTTTTTAATAATGAGAGCCTCACAACATGAAATGAGTGTGTCACAAATAGAAAGAAAAATGGTGAGGAATCTGACATCTACTCCAGACTCCCAAAGGGAAATTAAAATTACATGGAAATGTGCATTTGAGTCTTTAATGATGGCTAGATATTATAAAGTTGATGTTTATAACAGAATGCAGGCATTCAGTGGGGGAAGATTATAAATGAAGCCTATTGCTAGCATTTGCCTGCACTGTTGGAGGTGGTCAAGCAGAAAGATTGTCATTGTGCAAGGCTGTGCCAGATGTAAATGAAAGTCTTGTTTCAGGCACCGCTAAGCACAAATCAGTTTTATGTGGGTCTACCATGGGTCAGATAAAGGGCGTATAAGGGAAGAAGAAACTAAACTCTGTGTAACAATTAATGTAAGTTCTGTTCTAGTAACTTCAAGAATTTGTATATTACTAGTTTTACCATGTGGTTATCGTGTGTAAACATGAACAGCAATATAAAAAGATCTCCTTTTCTTCCCTCTATCTCCAAACTGTTGAGATGTAAATTAAACCTTTTTTAAAAAAAGGTAATTATTTAAGTCACTTACAGAATAAGAAGTAGGAAGATTCAGTTGTAAATCAGCAGCTAACTCTCCTTTGGAATTTTTAAATGTAGAGATGCTGTCAAGTTATAGTTTTTAGGCTGAAATTATTTCATTTTGGGGGAGTAATTTCTCTTGAATTCCAAATACATTTTAACTCCACTGCAGATAGGGATGTATTCCATTTACTGCTTTAAGCAATTACACAAGAATAGAAAGCAGATCAGGTACATGAAAAGTTGGTCTCATGAATTTACTATTTTTATATAGTAAATATTGTATGCAGTTAGTAATCTGTATGTAATTTAAGACCGGATATTCATGATTTTTATTAAATATATGTAACTGCAAAACGGACAAGCACAGTACTTCTGACCGAATTCTGCATTCCTGCGGGGTGCAGAATTCACATGCAAAAGAAATCTGTGGGGGATTCTCACTTTTCCCCCTGCAGCCTAGGCAGAATATCTGTTCCAGCGTGCCTGGAGCAGCCTCCCAGACACAAATTACTGCAGGGGGAGGACGGTTGGGTGTATGTGCCTGCAGGGCAGACATTTATCACGGTCAGGGGGCAGGGCTGGGAGTGTGCCTGCCAACATTGAGGGGTAGGTCTTTTTATTATGCAGGAAGAAGGCTCTATCCCAGAGGCAGAAATGTAGCAGCCTGCCTGCTAACTAATATTGTTAATGTTCCTATTAATTAACTGTTCACATTCAGAGTCCATGCCCCCAGGAGCATAAACTCTGTAAAGGTTTTAAGGCTCCTACATTGCCAGTGTAAGGGAATCTAAGAAGATCTAGATCAGTGGTTCCCAACCTTTTTTTGGCCATGCCCCACCTAAGCATCTCTAAAATCCTGATTGCCCCCCCCCCCCGTGACATATAATTCTTATTATTCAGAAAGTGAACTCCTATTCACATGGAGGAAGCCTAAAAGACCATTAACTTGGTCTAAACAAGCTTCCAAAGAACATGGCATCCATGAAAGAGAAAAATAAAAGAATGAAAGGACAGTTGAAGTACTGAGGAAGAAATCACTAAGAAATTGTTAAAAAAATAATTTCATTGATTTGTTGGTCAAGCATTGATTCGTTGTTGGTCAAGCATTGTTGGCATAAGAGGCAGAAAGGAGACCATTCATCATGGATAGCGGGTATGAAACCAAATTTTAAATATTCTTCTGAATACTGATGAACTTTTTTCTTGCTTGCACTACTCATTTTATGCATAGGGTTTATGACTGAAAGAAATAAATGTGAGAAAAACTTATGAAGTGAAATGCACTTTGATGGTTGTGATGATGGTTATACACCAGGCATGGGCAAAAGCGTGCACGCGGGCAGATTGCACTTAAGTACGAATGGTTTGCACTCGGAGTGCAGAGCCCCTCCAAGCGGCCGCCAGGGGTGGGGGCATCGGCGGTATATGAGGCCCCTAGAACCATAAGAAATGCAAAAAATTCACTGTTAATAACTCATTCTTGAATTGCCCCCCTTAAAAATCAAATTGCCCCCCTGTGGGGCATGTGCCCCACATTGGGAACCACGGATCTAGATGCTTTTTCACTTTTTTCTTGTGCCAAAGTGGCACAATGGGGTTAGATTATAGCTAAGGATTTATTTTACTAACCCATTTAAAAAAAAAAGGACTTTCAGGGCAAATAAAACATTTACCAAATGTCAGGACAATCAGAAGCAAGCATTTCCCAAAGTACCCAGCCAAGTCCAGGACAATGGTTAGCAAAATTGTACGACTTTCAAGTGTGAAACTCTGAGCAATTTAAAATGGTATATTCATTTATTGTTTAGTGTTCTGTTTAAATGAAAATCCAGGATTAAGTGTGGTATATGTAGTATTAGTAAGTGTTTGTAACTTAACTTTCATGTGTTTAGGAAATGCTGAATAATTATTGTGACTTGTTTCTGTATTGCAATTTAAATATATTACCAAAACAATTGAAACTGGTGTGATTATAGTGCATTATTTTGACAAATATATGCAGAATTTTGGGGTTTTTTTTTGTGTGAGCAGAATCCCCCCCTGAAGTAACATAAGCATCATTTATGGATTGAGTGAGAGACCATAAAATAATTCAATCAATGCTGTTTAAAAAAATATTAATCAGTGATTTTCAACCTTTTTGTAATGCTGTAATGGACAATAGCATAATGGATTTGTTAGTACAGCTTAAATAATAGAGAGACAAGGTGGATGGGCTAATATCTTTTATTGGACGAACTTCTTTTGGTAAGAGACACAAGCTTTTGAACCACACAGCACTGGTCTTCAGGTCTGGGAAAGGTACTCAGAGAATCACAGTTGGTCCAGTAAAAGATATTACCTCACCCACCTTCTCTCTCTAATATCCTAGAACTAATATGGCTACAACTGTTCTGCATATCGTTAAATAATGTAAGTTGTGTTCCCATTACTGGCTGACTCTATAATACTAATGCAAAAAAAAGTGTGTATCTATGTATGTATAATACATACATGTATACAAAAATATACATTTAGGTAAGGGCAAAATCATACAGTTTAAAAATTTGTTTCCTTTACTGTTGTTTTCCCTTTTCCTGTGGGACATAATGCTGTTAGCCATGAGCATAGGTGCAAATGTAACAAGTGCAGCTGAATGGCTTCAGCCCACTGTATTTTTAATTACTCTCACTATGACTGGCCCGGATTATGTATTTGCTCCTTATATAAGCTCACTGACATGAATGGAAAAAGCACCAATATTGAAACTAGTTCATTGATATTTATAGAGAAAATGTGGTTAACGACACTATATGGAATTGCAGCATTTGAGCAAACAAAGAATTTTGGGTAATTTCAGGTTTAACCTAAAGCCATTAAAGTATTTAAAGCTTTCTGGAAACTTTATATTTAATATAGCTGTTGTAGTAGAGACAGCTGAGCAGCAGTAGTTGAATAGTGAATCCAGGCAAAATAAGTTGTGGGTAGTGGCAGGGCATTTGGTTGGAAAATTGCGTTGCAGCTTTGGATAAAGCAGTGATTGCTGTTTTAACCAATGGGCAGCTGCTAAGCCTTCACAAATATATTTCCCTTCCAAAAATAGGTTGAATAATGGAAGAAGGCATACTTCTACTTTCAGTATTTGTCGACTGCTCAAGGTCTGTCTTATTTAAAATTTGAATATGACTGCTGGTTTCAATCATTAAGTTCTCCTATGAATGAGAAAAGGGCTATCAGTATAGGATCCTAAATGATTGCTCAAAATCACCAAATAAAACTATAAGATAAGGTGTGGACAGCTTAATGTAGTAGGTAGATCAGGAATACTAGATTTTCAACAAATAGATTCTGTACCAAAATATAAATGCCACTTTGAAACTACCTCAAAGTTCAATAGAATTCAACTCCTAACACTTTAACCTATGGATATTCTGGATATGTTTTGGACATTCTGAAAGGAGGACAGGAGACACTTGATATGGATTTTAATCAGGCTGCAACTTTATTATATAAATGTCTGGGACTATTCGGCAGATTAAGTGTACAATGCAGGCAAATCCATGCTTATTCAAATCATTACCCAGGGCTTCCACCAGCTCCCCCTCATTTCCATTCAGGTCCTGCCAGCCAACCCAGGGCTTGGACTTAACCTTCCTACAAGAGGGGTGGTGGGTAAAAGTGGACTATAATAATGGGGAAGTATGAGAGAGGGGAGGCAGGGGTTTGACTCCCTGCTGTACCAATCGTAGGAATCCGCCAACCCCTCTCACCTATTCTGTTTTTATCCAGCACCTCCTTTTAAGTTATTTTCCAGGCCATTTATCTGCTCATTGCCTTCCCTATGGAGTACCTGCACTGGACATCTGCCACAAAGAGGTGACCGCAATTTGTTTGGCTACCTCCCCCTGAAACCTAGTTGGGTTCTCAGACATCTCGCAATGGGGCTCTTTTATAGCAGCCCTAATAGGTGAAACCAAAAGAAACTGTTGTCCCTTGTACTATGCCAAGATCGTCAAGGATGCCAGCAGCTGGGTTGTCTGTGACCAGGTACCGCAACATGCGTCCTCCACAGTGGACAGTGTGACCAGCATTGCAGATACTGAAATTGGAAGAACTCATGAAAACTTACTGTGTAGTTTAGCTGTATGTCTGGAGCCACAACATCATATGCCGAGGCTCCATAGAGTAAGCGGCATCTGCTCAGGTTCATTGCTCCTGGTGCAAGCTCATGAAATCTGTCAAACTGGAAGCGAGACAGGGCGTCTGCTATGCCATTATCTATGCCCAGCATGTGCTTGGAAGATAAATGTTGAGGTTTAAACATGGTAGAATAAATGTCCTCACTAACTTCAGAACCCTGTGTGATCTGGCAATTGATAACTGTGACGGAGTCAGACAAGAAGGGCATAGGAGAGTGCTGGAAGGGAAGTATATCAGCCTCAGGATGAGCAGGTCCCTGTTCCCTGGCTAGTCAAACAGAGAAGATTCTAGGAAGCAGCAGAAACAGCTAGCCTGATTGGGACACCTGAAGCCAATCAGGGGCTGGCTGAAACCACTTAAAAGCCCTCCCATTTAGTCAGGTGGATGTGGGTGTCAGGAGTTTGGGAGGCGTTGGAGCAGAGGGAGTTAGGAAGGAGGCCCTGAGGTAAGGGTGAAGTGGAGTGTAAAGAAGCAGGGACTGCTGTGGGGAAGTAGCCCAGGGAATTGTATTGTGTTTGGTGGTTAAAAGGTCAGCCATCTTAGCTGATACTATTAGGGTCCCTGGGCTGGAGCCCGGAGTAGAGGGCGGGCCCGGGCTACCCCCTTCCTACCTTCCCCAATTAATCACTGAGACTAGGGAGACAACAGAGACTGTGCCAGGAAGGATAACTTCTCCTCACTGGCTTATGATGAAAATGGCTCAATAGGCTGTGACCTTGTCTCTAGAGAGAGAAGGGCTACGTGGAAGGTCACAGTGAGCCTCTGAGGCTAGTGAAATCCGCTAGGAAACGCAGGACCCGCACGTATAGACTTGGAGCTTTGTCACAATAACCCATACTATAGTCATGTTGTTGCACCTGAAACACACCCTATTTTAGCCAGCGCTGGTCTCCAAATAACCACTGCAACTAAAATGGGAAAAAATTCCAGGAAAGTCTCATCATGCAGAACCCCGTTTTGCATCCAGATGGCAGGCCACTTCTGGGCACACCACCTGCCTTGATAAACCCCCCACCCCCCCCTCCACACACACACACCTGTACTCTCTAACATCTGAATGGATTTTTAAACCCCCTTCTAATCAATCATCCCTTCACAATGACAACCCATTAAATTGACTCAAAAAACTTTCCCCACCTTCAAGTCTTTCTTCATTTTTCTATGATTGTATGTAATAGCGTGGCCTAGATATACCTTGTGGTTGCCACCACCAGCCGAGTACAAAATGCCTGTGTCTGGGTAACTACCCTTCAGGCAGAGTTTAGGTGCCCTAGAATAGACTGCAAGTCTTGCAGTTTGAGGTTTTTGGCTCCTACAGCTCTCCTGAACAGTCCCAATAGTTCCTGAAGCTTTTCCTGAAGCTATATGCTGTCCCTGGTGTCCAGCTTGATCTCCAGGTAGGTCATTATAGTGTAGGGGCCCTCTGTTTTTTTTCTTTTTCTACTGGTACCCCCAACTGTTTAGCCAGGATGTGAAATGTGCCCAACAGGTGACCACACACCTCTGACGTGGCTCGTCCCGCAAACAAAAATTCATGTAAATAATGCACTACTTGGCATAGTCCTGCTTTCTGCACCACTGCCCAGTGTAAAATTGTACTACATTTTTCAAATTCTGAACAGGATATTGAACAGCCCATGGGCACAGCTTTGTCAAAATAAAGTTGACCATTTGGATTTCTCTCTTGTGGGACAAAGCCCAATGGATGCACCAGCAGCAGTTGAAAAGCAGACTGGATATCACACTTAGCCATTAGCGCCCTTGGGTCACAAACCTGAAAAAGGGGCTTCCAACACCCAGGACTTGCACCTCTATAGCCTTCAGACTACACATTCCTGGCAGCTGTCAGTGCAGCAAATCTGACCACCATTCACTTTTTGCAGTAGTTTTTGACCTTGTTTTCCCTACCCACAAGTCATAAAACACCTTCCCTTAGCAAGCCCCGACGTTGCCCCCACTTTACATGCGGTGCAGTCATTTTCTGTAGTACAAAAAAGTTGTCACCCTTCCAGGAATAACCTTCAGCATTGTGCTTACTGTAAGCACGTAAAGACCCCACTGCACTTACAGTAAAAACACATCTTTGTAAGCATTGCTTTCTGAGCATGGAGGATAGTGCTATTACATTTTATTATATTCTTACTAAAAGTTACAATGAGAAAGTTCTCCAAAGATTTATCTCACTAGCTGATCCTCAAATTGCTGAACGTGGCATTATAATTCAGTCCTGTGTGGGGGGATATTTAGTTTTAATGAATGGTCAGGCACCCGATTACTGCACGGGCTTAATCAGCATGAAACTATTAATTCTTGCCATCTCAGCTATCATGGGTTTATTTATTTTACTGACCAGTGACTGCAAAAGAATGTAGGATGTTTTAATAATTGCAAATAACTCAACTTAATGAAGTTTGATACCTTTTAAAACTTTTCTCTCATAAATAAACATGAATGTATTTATGCCACTCAGTATGTGAGATGCTATTTGTTTTAGTGGTTACTAACCAGAGTTGTTTACATAATTTTCACCTCCAAATTATTCCAGGAAATCTATATATATAAAGGTCAAATGGTGTATGCATGCGTGCGTGTAGGTACGTTCCCTTACTCCTTCCACACCCTTTGAGCTAGAGACTTGAAATTTGGTACAGTTATAGGCTTTAGGGTCCTAATCAGGGTAAGAATCGAATTTTTTTTTTAAATCTCACCTCTTACACCCCCTAGGGGTGAAATTCTTTAAAGCCCATTAACATCAGCTGGGTAGCAGCTTAACAGCTGCTGTTCTCTGTGACATAGTTATGATGTAATAATACCCCCCTCCAACAGACCCCGCACTCGCTCAGCTCTCTGCCCCTTCTCCCCCTCCAAGGGCCCCCCACTCGCTCAGCTCTCTCCCCCTTCTCCCCTCCAACGGCTCCCGCACTCGCTCAGCTCTCTCCCCCCACCCCCTCAACGGACCCCGCACTCGCTCAGCTCTCTCCCTCCTGCCCCCCACTCCAACAGCCCCCCCCCCGACTCACTCTGCTCTCTCACCCCTCAGGTAAGAATAGAAAATTTATAAAATCTCACCCCCCTCCCCCCTCCAACGGCCCGTGCACTCGCTCAGCTCTCTTCCCCCTCTCCCCCCCTCCAACGGACCTGAGCAACGCCGGGTATTTTTGCTAGTATGCTATAGAGGGCAATAAAATTTACAGTCACAATTAACAAGTTTGTTTTGATGTACTCTGACCTTGGCTTACGGAAGCTATGCATGTAAATAGTTTTATTGTGATATTAAGTCTCTAAAAAATACTTTTTAAAGTTACTTAATTTTTTCTAGTTTTTTCTCCAGATCTGGAAGTATTTTGGAATGAGCAGTTCAGGGGATGGTGAAATAGACCCCCTCCTTAGACAAGCAGAGGGAGAGAGAGAGAGATGCTCATTTCCTCTTTAAGTATGAAGAGTGGGGTCAGAAGTACACTTCCTTGTTAATTAGATCAGAAAGCTGAGACCCGACCGCAGCTGCTGCCTGGAAGCTCCCTCCGTCTGTGTCTCCCCCTGCTCTATGGAAGATGGGGTAAGTGGGGTGCAGGAGCAGGGGGAAGAGGCACACCCTGACATTAGCCCCCCCTCTTCTTCTCCCTCCCTGCCCCACACAGCAAACAGGAGTCTCGGGGAGCAGCTCCAAGGCAGAGGGCAGGCGCAGCACATGGCAGTGAAGGCAGGGGGTGAACTGCCAGCAATTGCTAGCCTGCTGGGCAGCTGCTGCATAGGGAATTTAGGACAGCGGGGAGCTGATAGGGGGGTTGTTGTTCCACCCTGGTTTCAAGCCCCCACCAGCTAACTCCAATGGGCTGCTCTTCCTATAAGCAATGGACAAAGAAGGCGGCTGCCAAACGACTGTTAGGGTATGTCTTCACTACAGGAGTAGGTTGATTTCCCTTAATTCGATTTTCTAAACTCGAGTTTAGAAAATCGAATCAGTGTGTCCCCACCAGGACAGCAGGTCGACAGTGGTCGACACTGTCTGTCCTAGAACTTTTGCAGGGGTCGACATAGCCTGCATTGCACTGTGGGTAGGTAGCCCACAGTGCAATGCATGCTGGACCCCCCCCCCCCCGCCCAAGCAGCCCCGTGGACCCCCCCACCCGAACAGACCCCCCCCCCCGCCGTACCCACCCGCCCGAGGGGTGGGGGGAGCCAGTGCGGGGCTACTTGGGCGATCTGCTCAGCTGCCTGGTGAAATTGACCAGACAGCTGAGCCGATCGCCCTGCGCGGGCTCCCCCCCCCCCCCCCAGCAGCCCCGCGGACCCCCCCTCCCGCCCAAACAGCCCCCCCCGAACAGCCCCCCCGCCGAACCCCTCCCCCCGCCTGAGGGGGGGGGGGGGAGCCGGCGGCGGGGCTGCTTGGGAGATCTGCTCAGCTGCCTGGTGAAATTGACCAGACAGCTGAGCCGATGGCCCAAGCAGCCCCGCGCCGGCTCCCCCCCCCCAGCAGCCCCGCGGACCCCCCCGCCTGCCCGAACAGCCCCCCCCGAACAGCCCCCCCCTCGCGGGGCTGCTCGGAGGTCGGAGGCTTAACTTCAGATGCTTCTTCACTACTCACAGTAGACATAGAGAAGTCGATTTTAGCCTTACTTCTCTCGTCAGGCAGGAGTTACAAATTCGATTTTGAGGGCCCTTTAAATCGACTTTAAGGGCATGTATGTGAAGACAGGTACACGTTTAATTCGACCTAACGTCGTTAAGGTCGAATTAAAGTGGTAGTGAAGACATGGCCTTAGAAAGGAGCATTGCACAACTTTAAATGAGCATGTTCCCTAATTGATCAGCAATGTAACAACAAAATGTTAACTGGAACGACTTTGAGGAGTTACTGTACATAAATTCAGTCCTTTAATCCTAAATCTATATTCCTTCCATACCTAAAATATGTGACACCTTTTTCCTTTTCCCCTACCAGTGACCATGGATCCTCTTCCCAAAAACAATATCTAAATTACATAATCTTCTGTTCCCTTTTAGGGCTGGTCCTGTCTTTCTCCATCCAAGTTACACCATGGATATGGCTAGAAAAAATCAGGGGGTTTATATTGTTCCACAAGGGACTTAATAGTTTTGCAGCAAAGACCATTTAGATTCTACATGCAAAATACAGTAATATTTATGCTGAGGGCTGGTTTTTTAATGACAACCTCTTGTCTTAAAGTAATTCAAATATTTCTAGTACAAATCTTGTTGGATTGGCATGTAGGGGCCATCTCTATGAGGCAGTTTCTGTATTTTGGTTAGGAGGATGGGATTAGAGACTGATCCCTTTAAATATATAAACCAGCTGATAGCAACTAAATTTTAATTGAGACTTCCTTCCATTATTATAGCTCCAGGATAGAAATGTTCATCTTCCTGTCGGTCCCAATCATCAGTAGTTACTAAAATTCAACCTGGTCGGGGAGGGGTAGAGGGTTTACTCCCCAGTTTTACGGATTTGTTTTAGTACTTTAAACACAAATAGAAGTGGTTGCAGCTGCATTGAGTAGCAGCATGATGGTGAGAGTACTTTAGCTGCCTCCATAATAGTCACAAACAAGCAACAAACCTCAGGGTCCTCATTCCTAGATCAAAATCTGGTTCATTCCTAGATCAAAATAGCTTTATTTTCAAATTCTCTTATTTCTCAGGCCAGACTTTGAGACAGATATCATGCATATCCAATCCAACATAGTGCTTGTGAATTAGATTTACTGGAGGGGATTAAGAAAATAAGAATAGTATTAGAGCTGAATGTATGTACTTAAGTAAAACTGTTTGTTTGTTTTTTTACCATGGTGTTATGGTAAAAATGTGTCAATCTACAATGGTTTTTTTCCTCAGTGTGGTTTGCCTACAGAAATCTGTTTCTTAAATGTTTTTCTGAATTGAGTAGTATAACGGAAAAGAATACTACTTTAGAATGAAACTGTTTCAGGGGAAAATCAAATGAAAAATAGTAATACAGACTAATAATGCAAATTGGTTAGTGTTCTTAACACAATACTTAACTAAAAATAATCCATAATCCCTATAATTCCAATTCCTATGTTTTAGTTTTAGTGCCTAATATTAACTTTTTTTAAAGACCCCCCCCCCCCCCAAATCTCTTCATATCAGGAAAAAGGTTTTTTATTTAGACAGTTGCTGAAGGCATTAGAAAAGTATCGAGAATCAGATTGAAATGAAGTCAGAGATGGTCAAAACTGCTTCATAATCAGGTTCATCAGTGTAACTTTTCAAATGATTGCAGTAGAATAGAACAAAAAATCCTGTTTACTATTTTAGTGTAACAGATTCAGCTGAATAATTATCAGTGATATCTATGAATGTTGTGTACTTCACACACAAACTACATTCTTTTTAGGCTACTGATATGTGTTATGGGAAATTTGGCTGACTCATGTAGTTACACACATTTTAGGATATTTTTGACCTTGAAAGGTTCTAATACTTGATAACAGCACTGAGGAACTAACTCTAAAGTGAAACAGTTTGTTTCCCCTCTTGTTAATGGAATCTACTGAAAAGAACTACAGTCTTATGCATTTACATAGTCTCATCTGATTTTCTAAAAGTTTGACAATGGCATAATTATCCTCATTTTAAAGATGTTGAAACAGGCACAGATATCTAGTGATTTAACCAAGATCAAATGGCAAGTTAGTGATGGAGTTGGGGAGTCCCATTCTTGAACTACTAAACTACAGTACTTTCTATCTAAAAATGCACTTATTTTAGCATGTTTTACCAGGGTTACATTTTAATCTTTTATTTGGTTTCTTTTTCTGTAATCTCCATTCAAGATATCAGACTTGCAAATTTTAATGTATTTTAAGGACAGAAGGAATCATTATGAACTGCTTGTCTCATCTCCTGTATAACACAGGCCAAAGAAAAAGAATGATTTCTCTGTCAATTACTTCTTCATAACTTCTGTTGAGTAAAAAGCATGTATTTTTAAAAAGATCTAGTCTTGATTTAAATAATTCTAATTACTGAGAATCCAACCTTCTTCCTTACTTTCTCGGTGGTAGGGATGATTTTGATAATAAAGCTATTCACTGTTGTTAATTTTGATATTTCAGTTATTTCCCTCCAAAAATGTGTTTTTTTAGTAAGTTGTTAAACTGTGCAACATAAATGGCCCATAGTATTTAAAAAAATTACCTTGACACCTTCACTAATTCTGCCAAAAACGTGTGCAACAGTTTGCTACATGAAGTTGAAGGGCGGGCGGGGGACTAGCACTGGCACTACCCTGAGTGGCCCTTCTTTCAATTATCATACAATACAGAGAATTTGTAGTCTGGTGGCTCTTTTTACCAGCTTGGTGACAAAAGTCAGCCATAACCAACTCTGGTTTAGCATTCTATGCTGACTTTTATTCTTCTGCCCCACAAAGGGAAAAGAATATGGACAAGGAACAGTTCTGATCTGGGCTGATGTTGCATAATCCTCTGCCCTAAATTCCCTCTAAGCTGCATGGTTGCTCAGCAGGCTATTAAGGACTGCACGGGCAGGGAGAGGAACTTCTGCCCTGGTCCCAGAGCTGCCCCGACCAGGGGAGAGGTGCCGCTGCCCCACTCCAGAACCTGCACCCCCAGCCAGAGTCTGCATCCCCATCCTCCAACCCTCTGCCCTAGACCACAGCTGCACCCCAAACCCCACCCTGCAGCCCCATCCCAGAGCTCTCACTCCCCACTTCCCAACCCTCTGCCCTAGCCCTGAACCCCTTCCACAGCCCAAGCCCCGCATCCCTCGCTCCACCGCAGAGTCCTCACCCCGTACTCCTTGGCCCCACCCCCACCACACATCATCTCCATATTGGTGCACATAACAAAATTGATTCTGGACATGGATGTAAAAAATTAGAGGGAAAATTGCCTCTGACCCCCCGCCCCCCCTCCCGGTAGTTCATAGGTTATGGCCGGCCCTCCCTTAGCCTCGTGGCACAACAGACCTGTTGCAGCCTTTTGATGCTGTTCTGGGAAATTCTCTCTCCTAGTCTTCTGTCTTACAGAGCTGGTTTTTACTTATATTTTCCAGTTGGGAATCTGAGACAGTCATTAGCTGCTGCTTTGCCGAATCAGCTGGTTACTGGTACTGGCCTGCTGGCCCTTAAAGGGGCAGACTGCCTTGCTACAGTCATTTTAGTGACAGCATTATTAAATTGATTTGGAGGTGAGTGTATAAAAAATATGTAGCCAACTTTTCCTGAAAAGTCAGCATCCATTCTAGAAAGCATTCATTCCAGGCAAACGAAACAACTCAAAGGTTGTAATTTATTTCAGAGGAGACAGGTGACATAAAACTTTTACAGATCCTGTTAATGGATCTGTAAAAGTTAACAAGTAGGAAATAGTTATGGGTCTAGTTAAGTAGAACTGTTTTGAATGTGTAGGCTTGGCAGAAGTCTAGTTTATTTTTTTAAAAAAATATCTTTGACATATAACGATTTAAAGCATTTTTCTATTGATTTAAAATGGGGGTCTCAAACACGCAGCCCATGGGGTTATTTCCTGCAGCCTGCCAAGCTCCCCTCCCCCCACTCTCCTTCCCCCCAGCGCACCATGTCCCGGCTCCTCTGCTTACCTTCAGTCCTTTCCTGCTGCCAAACAGCTGTTTGGCTATGCTTAGCACTTTCCAAGAGGGTGGGGGAGGAGCGGGGAGCCATGTGCTCAGGGAAGGAGGTAGAGTGGAGGCGGGGAAGGGACAGGGATTTGGGGAAGAGGTTGGAATGGGGGTGGAAGAGATGGGGAGGGGACGGTGCCTCATGGAAAGGGTGGAGTGGGGGGTGGGGTTGGGGGCACAAGGGGTGTGGATCAGTGATGTGGCTCTAAGGCCAATGTACTAGTCCTCATGTGGCCTTCCTGGTGATTGGAGTTGAGATCCCTGATTTAAAATGTTCAGAGCTGTGGGAAATTATGGGGCTCAGACAATCATGGAAATAATTTGCAAAATACAGATGACAGGTGGTAGTGTGCATCCTGAATATCCACGTATATAGGCTTGGAACATTTAGATTTTTATCAGTAAATATTTCTCACACTCAAAATTTACAGATAGGCAAAGAAAAATGCTGTGCGAGAACTCATTAGATTTTAGTCTATGGATATTTATTGCATATATTTTGACACATGATATTGACAATTTGTGTTTTTATGGTTATAAAGCTTTAACTTTTTGAAATCAGTGTCAACTGTCATAAAACAACTGGTTTTTTTTCCATTGCTCTAGTAAATCCACCTCCTGGAGAGGTGGTAGCTAGGTTGATGGAAGATAGATCAACCTAACTATATTTCACAGGGCATAACATTTTTCACAGCCCCATGTGATGTAGCTAGGTTGACTGAAATTTTAGGTGTAGACCAGGCCTCGTTTGTATTGGAACTTTTTAGGTTTTGGTGGACCCTAAAGTCTCTCAGAAGAAATAAAAAATAAAGCATCTTTCCTTTTTAAAATTGGGTCAAGTACAATGGGAATTTCTAAATCAACTTTCATTTTAAAGATTAACAAAACTAATTTTTACCTAAAGGATATTATTCTTACATAAATAGCTTTAAAATAGTTCAGTACTTTCAATATTTATAGCTGATGGCTGCTGCTCCTTTCTAACAAATTTACAGGCACACTTTCCGAGCACAGCTGAGAATGCTTGCTACCCCTTCTACTAAGTCCTGGTCTATGCTGGGGTGCGGGTGGGGAATCGACCAAAGATACACAGCTTCAACTATGGGAATATGTTGTATTTAGGTCAATTTACACGGCCTTTTCATGGCACTGAGTTGACTGCTGCTGCTCCCTTGCCGATTCCGCCTGCGCCTCCTGCAGTGGTGGAGTATCGGAGTCAATGGGAGAGTGATTGGGAATCAATTTATCGTGTCTAGTCGAGATGCGATAAATTGACCCCTGAACGATAGATCGCTACCTGCCGATGCGATCAGGTAGCGTAGACCTGCCCTAAGACTCTCTCTTCTCTTTTTGCTAATGACCGTTGCAGTGCGAAACAACTACAGTAGACTCTCTATTATCCAGGATGATAGGGGAAAAAAATAATCCTGGTTAATAAAATCCTGGATAATCACCAATATGGGGAGGGAAGGTTGGTTCACCAGCCACTCTGCGCCGGGGGGGAGGAGGTGTTGGTTCACTGGGTGCCCTGTGCCCTGGTGGGGTTGGTTTTTTTTGTGTGCGCTTGCGGCGGCAACAAAGCTGGAGCCGACCCTGCGAGTTGCGCATATTTTTTTTTGACATCCCTGGTTAATCCACATCCTGGTTAACCCAGTCCTGGATAATCAAGAGTCTACTGTAGTTTTCATTCCTGTTTCACTCATATAAGGTGATGGAAGAACTGCACTATGAACAGAACAAGAGAATTCCTTACAGATAAACAGTCAAAATTCATATCTACTGAAGAAGGTTTACATCTACTACCTGTATGGCATCCCCTCCTGCAGTATGAAATGGGGCTGACTGGCTCAGAAGGGGGTTATAACTAGTCTCCTTCCTGAGGAAAGATTGAGGCCATGGTTACACTTACAGGATTATAGCACTTTTGGTTATAGCTGTACCCATATACAGCAATAGTTATAGTGTTATAACATGTCCTGGCGTGGCCACATTTGCGGCACTTGCAGTGGCACAGGGAGTGGTGCATTATGGGCAGCTATCCCAGCATTCAGCAGGGTGCAACATGCTTTTCAAATGAGGGGGGTGAGGGGGAACGTGTAATGTGTATGCAGAGGGAGAGAGCGAGGGGATTTTCTACTGGCTGAAAGTCTTGTCAGTGGTTTCTTTTGAAATTAGAGCCTGCTTTAATAGTTTCTCTGTCAGAGCTCCCTTTGTAAACATTTGCAGTGCTTATCTGCTGCATTGAGAGAAACTCTGAAAAGGTACTTCCACATTCCTCCTGCCGAGTTCAAAACAGCGCGAAGAGACGTCAATTGCCTTAAATGGCTCGGAGGCGTGCGAGAGATCACTTATAGCGTAATGACTGTTTACACTTGCTACAGGGAATACGCAATAGCTGTTATTTCTCAAGGAAGGGAGGATTACCAGGAGCGGTATAACTGTGGGTTTATAGCGCAATACATGCCTTGCCAGTGTGGATGGGTAGGGAGTTATAGCGCTCCTGGAGGCTTTATAGAGCTATAAAGTGCCAGTGTAACCAAGGCCTCAGTTTTTACTCCTGTATTGCAGGAATAGGAGAAGTAGCATCCTAATGGATCAGAGGATCGTGTGGGATTTTGGGGCAGGTATGAAGAGAACAGAGTCATCTCAAAATAACTTTCTTTAACTGCTGAAAAAATGAAGTGATTGTTACCCTGTGCAAACTGAAGTCCACTACACTAGTGCCAGTAGTCTTAATGAGGGCTTTCTTTCTTTCACCAGTCATGTTGTTGCTTGTGTTATAGCACTAGCTAATAGGAACATTCTGATCCTCATCTTGTGTTCATCAAAATCCCTTATTTTTCTGATTTTTTTTTTTTGGAGGGGGAGAGGGGGTCACTTTGAAATAGTTCCCTTGTCTTTTGAGAATAAATTTGAATGCCTGTGGTCTTTCCTCCTTTAGACCGTATTCTTAAATGCTAGAATTGCCATTGTCCTACATTACTCCTTCTCTAGGGCAGTAATTTCCTTCTGACAAAAAGGTATCAAACTGAGATCAGCATACCAGCTGAGGTCATAACTTTGTACAATAGATTGTTTTATTGTATCTCTTGATGTATCCTATTTTATGTAACTCAAGAGATATCAGAATGTTGGTTTTTCAGGGTGAGGGTTCAGTGTGTGCATGATCTGCTTCTGAAATTATACAAAGCCTCATTAAATTTTCAGGGTAGGCAATCGTGTCTATGTAGCTACTGTTTCTGTACACAAAGGAAACTGTTCTAATGTATGCGTGGGGATTTATGCAGATAATTCATTTTTACAAATATGTTGTTCATAAATCCCTTCTCCCTCCATCCCAGTTGTTAAGGGATCTGAATATCAGACTCGTGCTCATAAAAACTACTGTATGGATGCAGTTTTAAAAAATATTGTCATCCAAGAATAGTTTAAGGGTAACAGGGTAGATGATTTACCTTCGAAGATGAATTGTGGGAAAATAAATGGGTCTTTACCTGCTGTGGCTGCCTAGGACTATAGACCTACATTGTTAAATTGTCAAACCATACACCTCAACAACATGTTCATTTAGACGTTTTATTAAAAAATAACATTTTCCATTGTCAGTTTTATTTAACAAAAATTAACTTGTAGAACTCATTTCACAAGAGGTTAAGGCAAAAAGTTTTGTGAAAGTCAAAGGATTGCTCATGTTAATATTTGCTGCTACGTTACATTAAATAGGTTAAAAATGTATAAGAGAGATGAGCCAACCACAAAGTATCTGGTGGTTGTGAAGAAATTCTGTTACAGG